>JAKCPI010015553.1:0-37823 GCA_023213315.1 Euborellia annulipes
ATAATTTATATGTTAATTAATAAACCAGAAATGTATTAATGGTCTGAATCGAGTTATTTGAAAAAGTGAAGCTCACATACACTCACACTCACACATACATTCACAGAGTCTTTTCGGCAACTCAGGCCATATAGTTGACGATAATCGTTGATTAATAAATATACGTATATATTTGGGGTCCAGGCATTTTTATTTAAGCGAGTTGGTATCCAATTGGCTTAAATAAAATCATTGGACTGCCTGGGGTCCGAACCCGCGACCCTTGGTATACAAGGCCAGCACGCTAACCCCTACACCAAGCACGGAGGGCGAGGTTAATCAATAAAAAATTTGAATTTTTTTTTTTTTTTTTTTTTTGGGGAGGGTTATTTAATTTTTTGTTGGTTGAATTGCTTAAATGCTTACTAAAATGCTCGAGTAAAAACAAAACGTGAATTTTATTTTAACAAACGTGTTTATTTCGTCAAAAAATTATTAACATTGAGAAAAAAAATTAATTGATTAATTATTACATGCCCGGGGCTTGGTGTAGGTGTTATGTGCTAAAAGTCGCGGGTTCGGACCTCAGGCAGTCCGATGAGTTTAATATAAGCCATTTGGATACCAAATGACTTAAATAAAAATGCCTGGACCCCCAATATGTATATTAATCAATAACGGATATCGTAGAAGTCTTATATGGCCTGAGTTGCCGTAAAGACTGTGTGAATGGGAAAAAAGTGTGTGTTAAAAAAAAAATTACATTATTAATAGGAATGAATTCCTTTAGTCAATTGTTCGAGTAATTATTGACATTAAATTAAAATAATTAATCTCTGAACAATTATGTATTGATGTTTTATGGCTGTGGGAGATTTATTCAGGATTGGCGACCGAAACGTCGGCAAATAAAAATTAAATAAAAGATTTTTTTTATTTGATCTCCTGGCTGGAAGGTTCCTGCGAATCCTGAGTAGAATCTTCGAAAAATTATGTTTGGGCACACTAATATCTTGTGTCTTGATTCGGGATTACTCCTATTGCTACTCTTGAAAGTAAATGATAGACAAAATAGATCGGTTCTCGGTTTGATCGACTTATAAAATTTTATAAACAATTCTTGAATTTATTAATATATGAATAATAAATAAAAATCTCAACTCTTCCAGATGTTCGATTTGTTGTTTTCGTCTCGTGAGAAAGAAATAAGAAGAAATAATAATAAAAAGGGTCTGATTAAAATTTCAGGACAAAAATTTCGAGTTGAATTGAAAGAGAGAGAAAAGAATAGATGAACCGGTTTAAAAGAATCGAACGAATGAATCGATTAAAATAAATCAATTTGCATACCGCATCATGTGGCCGACCAACCCTTCCTTCAAGGACCTCCGCCTTTTCAAAAAGGGTAAAGGAAAGGGAGGGAGGCACCTGCAAAACGCAAGCACCCTTCCTTCCCCCATTCACCTTAGACATTTCCAGACATCCCAAATAAAGATTTATAATCGCATTAAATTTATTAATAATTCTAAGCTCTTATGATAGGAATTCTAATAAGGGAATAGCTGATGTGACCAACACGTTAAGATTTATGCTTTTTAATAGAATATTTAATTTTAAGGGCCGGTTGCTAGATATCTAACCCTTATCCGCCAGATAGTTTCGATATATGAAACAAGAACACGCTTAATCTTCGAGTTAAAAAAATGAATTTTTGAGGCCTTAAGGAAAGTTTTGTGAAGTTAATAGGGGTATCATTTTTAAAAATAATTAAAGCTAATTAATTTTTTAACAAAAGCATAAAATAAATAAATAAAGCTTGTGTTTCTAATTTCACCCCTTATTATGACGAACTTTGGGTCTTATCGTAGATCTGTTCTCTTATTTAATCATATGATTAGTCTAACAAGATGTGGAAGACTCGAAAGTCATAGTCAACTAGCCTATCCAAGGGATAGCTAGTTAATTAGAAGTGAAGCAACCGGCCCTTAATAGAATACTTGAAAATCTGGTGTGACTAGTAGCACGAGCACAGCTTTTTTTTCTTAAAATCATGTCTTCGGTGTGTTTGGGAAATCGATATAGGCCTAACTCAAAATTTTTCTGCGGAAAATTAAAACATTTTCAAACTCAGTAGAAATTTTTTTTTTTCTAATTTTCTACACCCAAAGGGGAATTTTTTATTCCCTATACAGCCGTATATATGTATATGCATTTCAAAGATTTCGGGGGAGGGGGGGCGGGCCTCCTTGGCCTCCCTTATTTATCCCTATATGCCTGGACCACCCAATATATATATTCTAATAATTAATCGGGAAATGACTTTCCCAAAACGTTCTCGTATATTCTTTTGAAATTAAGTCTGAGTATGCGTGTGAACACGATTGATTAATTTTTTTTTTTTTTTTTTTTCTTTTTCAAAATTAACGTAAAATGTCATTTTCTTCGTTGATTAATTCAAAAACTATTTAGCTTACGAAAAAAATGTCAATGAACAAAAACTTTTTAAAATAGAGTAATTTAGTAAAAATTGAAAATTTCAAAATTTCTGAAAAATTAGGTAAAGAACTACTTCCACATTTATTCCAAAAGTTGATAGAAATTTACAATTTTAGCGTAAGGAGTAGGCCTATATACCAAATTTCATCAATCTGACTGCATGCTTTTTAAGCAATCATGTTCAAACACACACAGACATAATTCCAAAACTGTTTTTTTTTTTTTTTTTGGACGTGGAGAATCATCGAAGACGAATTTTTTGACTATTACAATACATTCTCTATACGAGAAAGTAAAAAATACGGTAAAGGTCTTATATGGCCTGAGTTGCCGAAAAGACTGGGATAAAAAAGTGTGAGTGTTAAAAAAAAAAAAAATAAATAAACCAAATTTTGACTCAAGCACCAGGAGAGACTCGCTGAACCGAACGGAACAATGCTCTCAAACTCTTTAGAGATGGACATCAAACCTAACAATAAAAACAACTGGAATTGTTGAAAATAGAAGACCTTAATATCAAGGAAGCCGGCCTCCGAACGCGGGCGGCGTGGCTAGTTAATTAATATAAAATGAACAAGTTGATTTAATTACATCAAAGGATTTAATGATTTTATTCCTAAGAACTAATAATTTTCCAGGATATTATTTTATTCATACCTCTGGTAGGAGAGGGGGAGAGGGGGGGGGGACAACAGCATCAACACCTTTCCATCCCCCCCCTCTTCCTCCTCTCTCTCTCACTGTGTTTGTAAATTAGGAACATAAATTGTAGAAAGTAAAACATGTAATATTTACTCGGACATTGATTGCACCACCCCTACCAGCATCAATGCGCCTCTTTAAATAAATAAATAAATAGCACCATCGATTTATTACTTCATTTAACTCGAATTCTCTCTCTCTCTCTCTCACCCTGTTAGTTAGCACCGGAATTGGATCATATATTACAATATTTCTACTTATAAAAGGTTTTTTTTTTTTTTTGATTAATTGTTGTTTGATGAACAAGTCCTTTGAAAAAAAAGATTATTTTACAATAAATGCATTCATTCACTTTGCGGTATAAATGAGAGTGACGTCATTAAATAGAGATGAATTCAGTGGTTTAAAAAAAAGTCTTAGAAATGGGCGAAAATTCAATTGAGAATTTTTAATGAGGCTTTCAACAATTTTCTATTTAAAAAATCTGACGTGACCATCATAGAATTGACATTTAAGAAAATTTAAGGTTGGAACTCAAAGGCCCTGAGCAGCCTGAGTCCCTTCAGAGATCCCGAACTCCCCTCCCCTCCACTGCACCCCTCTGCGAAGGCCTTAAATACAACGACACATCAAACGCATACCAATAACAATAAAAACACTGCGCATCAAAAATAGTGCAACATTTTTGTTTCTTCTTAACAAAACCTATTCTAATCTATCTTAAGGATACTGAAATTTATTAAACATTTAATATGAAATATTCTATATATTTCTAAGTAAATTTAACACAAATCCATATCATTTTAATAAACAATTACAAACAAAATAAAGACAAAAATATCGATTTACAATCTTAGGAACAAATCAACATAATTTCCATATGTTTAGTTGGACATTTATTAAGAATTTTGTTTCTATAAGAATTTCCAATAAAATAGACCAGTGGTCCCCAACCGGTGTACTCGCGGCACTCAAGAGTGCCGCGAGTATGGCTAAGGGTTCCGCGAGATATTTAGATAAACCGAAAAAAAATAAATAAATAAATAGGCGGAAAAATAAAGTTCGGCTAACAAAAAGGTCAAATAAGCAGCAAAGATTTTCTGGAGTGCGGAAAAAAATTTAGCTTTGCCAAAAAAAGGTCAAATGATTTTCTCCCAAGGGTAAAAAAATTTTCCGGAGTGCAGAAAAAATTTCGATTTGGAAAAAAGGAAGGGTGCCCCTAGTGTGTAATGTTATTCCCAACGCACCTTTGGGGCGCCGTGGACTTCAAAAGGTTGGAAAACACTGAAATAGACAGAGAAAAACTGAAATGGAAAGATTATTTTAAAATTTTAGTAATCTATCGTTAATAAAACCATTTTTTTTTGTCTTTGTTTTATTTAAATTCTAATTATTTATTAAAATGATATGGATTTGTGTTAAATATACTTAGAAATGTATAAGTTATTTCATACTAAATGTTTAATAAATTACAGTATTATTAAGATAGATTAGAGCAGGTCTATTTAAGAAGATTATTATTAATGGCAGGGGCGTATATAGAAATTTTTTTCCAGAGGGCCCGAACGAATTTTTTTTTGACGAAACTAAATTTTTCCGCAGGGCGGCAAAATTTTTCCCCTGCCGTGAAATTTTTTAGGGCATTAACGGGTTAACCCCTGCAAAATTTTTTTTTGCGAAACTAAATTTTCTCACAGGGTGGCAAAATTTTTTTTCCCTGCTATGGAAATCGTTTTACCTTTTTTTTAGGGACACTAAATTTTTGAACTATTTTTTCGCATGGCGGAAAATTTTTTTTTCCTCTGTCAAGAAATTCATTTTCCCTTTTTTTTTGGAAGACTAAATTTGATTTCGGAGGGGGGGGGCAGCCTCCTTGGCCCCGCTTATATACCCCCTGTTCACTGTATATCCGAATGTATGTAGCTATATCGATTTGGAAACTTGCCCCCCTTATATACGCCACTGATTAATGGTCTAGAGCGCTTCGATTACAAGGGCCATTCGCGCTTTTTAAGAAAAAACTTTTTTTTTGACTCACTGTGTATATTAAAACATATCACCTTGTGTTTTTTAATTTAAATTTACCTAATGAAGTTTAAACAAGAGCCGACGGTTAGCAGTTTTAATTTAAAGCTCCCCAGCATGTCTCCAAACCAAGGGCGGATACAGCGGGGGGGTAAAGGGGCAATTACCCCCCCTCCGAGATTTTTCGAAAAAAAAATTATTTTTAATGTAAAATTTTAAAAATTAATCCTTAAAAATTTGATTAGAATTTATATTCTGGCAAACAAGTACAGAATGCGCCTTTAAATTACCGAAATTGCAAATAAATATATCTATCTATCTATCTAAAATTAAGAAAAAAAATAGGTGCTGTGCGACGAGTCACACCAGAATACCCCCCCCCCCCCGAAAAAGACTTCTGGATCCGCCCTTGCTCCAAACTCATAAGGAAAGTAAAGAGTGTTATCAAAATAATGTTCACTCATTCTGGCGTATCTATCAATAATCATAAATTAATTCTTAAACAGGTATTTTCCATTTAATTTATGCCGAACGAATAACCAAAGGGTTGTTAGCATATGAATAGCGAGCGAGGCTTTTTTCTTCTTTCCGAAGCAACAACCAAGCAACCCCTTGAGAGAGGGCTTTTGTCACACAGAAGAAGAAACAACCGGAACAGGTTTGCTCCTTCATTCTTTTCTATATTAATATATTCCAAATCAATAGTCGAGAGTGAAACAGCTGTGTGTTAGAGAGGGCCACCACCACCACCACCGATAATTGAAAATTTAAATGCTTGGGAAAATTTTTATTTTAATTTTATATTATCTAGGTTAATCCTTAGAAGAAAAAAAAGAAATCATCTGAGAAAAATAAATATCACTATGGTAAATGGATTTTATAAATACCTATCCATATATTAACTTTGCCCATCAACCGTAGGTTGGTAATCGTAAAAAAAAATCGAAATTTTTCTGGAGCTGCCAAAATGCGTTTTGAGTTCCATTTAAGTAGTTTTTGGAATGATGACTCTGTGTGTGTGTGTGTGTGTGTGTGTCTGGGGTAATTCTTTTCGTCAACGAAAACTCAAAAACTTTGAGAGTTTTAATTGTTAAAATTAATTAGCGTTAATTTTTTATAAGGCGAGATAGATCGACTCAATGCTTTTATATAGAAAAATTCTGAGTTTTCAGGAATTTTTTGAGCTTCCCATTTGGGCAGGGCCGGAACTAAGAGATTTTTTAGGGGGGGGGCAAAATTTAATTTGACGCCCCCTCCTTAAAATTTTCCCTGATCTCAAAAATTTTTCTGCGAAAAATTCCTTTTTTCCGTCCGAAAAAATATTTTACCTTTTTTTTTAGAGACGCAAAATTTTTGCCACTCGCGGAGCCAAAATTTATTTCTCTATGCTGCCGCCCGCGGAACATTTTCTCTTGCGCGGAACCAACATTTTTTTCCGTTCGAAAAAATATTTTACCTTTTTTTAGAGACGCTAAATTTTGCCGCCCCCCTGATATCTGCCGCCCAGGGCACCCACTGCCCCCCCCCCCCCCCTAGATCCGGTATATGGATGGGGGATCCGAGTAATTTTCCTGCACTCACTCTCTCCTTTCAATTTATATTCATTTAGTATTTTGCAATACATTTAATTTCTATATAATAGCAGAGTGTCTGTCTGTCTGTCCGTTTGTCAAGTTCTTTTGACCAATTTCCCGTTTTGAAACGAAATTTTGCATGCTTATCCCCAATTTCTCAAAAGTGAAGACACAAAAAACTCCAGAAAATTCAAATTTGTCTATTGGAAAGCATGAATTTTATCTTGCCTTATGAAAAATAATTAAATCTATCAAATTAAAAATAATATTTAGTCTTAGAAACGATGTCACACCTGTTTATTCACTATTATAAAATTCCTTCAGTAGATTGCTTCAGGTGTTCCGTTGTTGTTCGACGGAAGATTTAATCAAATTCACCAATTCATATCAGAGACAATTTTATTGGTTTACGAGGATGCATCCTGTTCGTTTCGGCCGACAATAGGCCTTCATCAGAACCAAATTTGTCTGAAATTTAAGACAATTTTTTTACATTTACAATTTAAATTATTTAGTTATTCAAGAAGAAGTGAGAATTGAATAACTAAATAATTTAAATTGTAAATGTAAAAAAATTGTCTTAAATTTCAGACAAATATGGTTCTGATGAAGGCCTATTGTCGGCCGAAACGAACAGGATGCATCCTCGTAAACCAATAAAATTAATTGTCTCTGAATTGGTGGTTTGATTAAATCTTCCGGCAATTCCCTAAATCCCGCCGAAAAACAACGGAACACCTGAAGCAATCTACTGAAGGAATTTTATAATAGAAAAATAATATAATAATTGTTATATAATTAAATTTTTACTATTATTTTCCTTAGAAAGTTTAAGGACAGGACTCGGAGCAAAAAAATTCAAGAAAATTCAGAATTTGTCTCTAAGCCAAAACAATCGCTAATCGAAATACCTAAGAGGAAAAATAAAAATAAGTTCGAGTGAAGGACAAAGGGGAAGTTCAAAACCGAAAAATTAAAATTGTATTTATATGTGCCACAGTGCATTAATGTAAAAAAAACGAACAAGTAAATAAAAATATTTTTAAATTAAAAATCCTAGAGAGATCGGGGATGGAGCTCGGATTGGATCAAGACAGACAGACGGACACTCTGCCATTATATATATATATATATATATATATATATATATATATATATATATATATATATAGGCTATAGATTTTTCCCAAGGGATAAGAGTGCTGTATTTTTAAATAAGCCAGATATGCATTTTTATTATTAATTGCCTGAAACGAGTTGACTGAAAAATTGATGCACTTGATTAAGAAAAGGCAAGAGTCGGTCGGCTGCAGGCGGGCCCGAGCTGGAGGGGAGTTTGGGGGGCGAAGACCCCTGGCTAGCCGAAGGCGGGCGGAGTAGCTAGTAATAATGCTATAATTCTAAAAAAAAAAAAAATAGGCAGCCGATTTTGATTAAAAGCTTCGTGCTTTGTGCCAGGAGAGGGGGGGGGGTGCCTGACTTAAATATAAAATAATCCTCTCTCTCTCTATTCTTTTATTTATTAAAAAAACAAAATAATATTTATTAAATCAGAAATATTCTTAGCCAATCGATGTATTTTAATTACTCTTTGTATTTTTGATTTTTCTATCATCAGAACACCATCATCTTTGTGGGGTGTAATATTTTTTTTTTTTTTTAATTTAATTTAATATTTTTTCTCTCTCCCCTTGCAGGAAAAAATCTCTTTGAAGGTTTTAGAAGGGTTCAATAAGGGGGCGGGGGTGGGGGTGGGGGGGATCGATTTGTGAAAAAAAATGCAGCTTTCTTTGAAGTTACAAAAAAAATTAATTATTATTATTATAAATTCCTTCGGGTATGATTTTTTTTTTTTTTTTTTGTAATATCAAAGAATATATTTTAATTTTAATTGATTAATCCTTTTCTCAAAAAAATGACGCCATTTATTAATGAATTTTTTTTTTTTTTTTAAGACTACTCTTTATATCGTGTAAATTCAGAACCTACTTTATTAATTTTTTTTTTGTTAAATCAAATTACAAGAGGATCTTTTAGTGAATACAGGAATGAAAATGACGTCATTATAAGAGAATATAAGGAGAAACCCAAAAAACAAGTGAGGAAGTCCGCCGAGGGCGAGCGCCGTAGCTAGTATTTAAATTTAATAAAGTCAAGTTTAAAATCAGTTATTAATGCCATTTTTTCCTTTTTAGGTAAATTAAAAGCACAAGGTGAAATGTTTCAAAATAACTTTGTTGATATATAAATGTCGAAATACTTATATTGACACGTATGGGACAACTTCAAAAGTACACACCAACTGTACAAAATAAATATTTCGACATTTATATATCAATAAGTTGAAAGATATCGCCTTTCGTCCACGAGGCTTGGTGTAGTCGGTAGCATGCCTACCTTCTATACCGAACAATGTAAAAATATTTGGGGTGTTCCATAGGAAATAAGAAAGTTGATGGCAAAGCATTAAGTGTCCAAAAATTGTTAATAATTTATTTAAAAATCTGGTGAGATATATTTAGTTTCCACCGATATATTAAAATTCATTTATAAACATGGGAAAATATTTATACCATGGCAACAATTTCTCCTATCTTTCCTAGTTAGAGCGAATTTTGAGAAAAGCGAAAAAAAAAACTGAAAAAGTACTTCAGCAAAGTACTAGTACACACTATACAGGGCCGCAGACAGGGGGGGGGCGGGGGAGCTATATCCCCGGGGCCCGGGCCTGGGCCCTTTGCGTTCCAACTTTAAAATTCTAATAAAAAATAATTTTCATGGTTAAAATTTCAATAAAAAAATCATATTCTTGAAATTTTTTTCACGAAGGGGCCCGGGCCCTTGAAGCTCAAATCTTAAAATTTCAATTAGGCCTAAAAAAAATCATTTTCTTGGAATCTTTTTCATCAAGGGGCCCGGGCCCTTTAAGCTCAAATCTTAAAATTTCAATTAAAAAATATCATTTTTGGAAATTTTTTCCTGAAGGCTCCAGGCTCAAATCTTAAAGTTTTAATTTTAAAAAAATCATTTTTTTAAAATTATATTCCGAGAGGCTGAACGAATTCTAAGGAACACCTTAGATATAAAATTGCAGAAGAGTTTATTTTAAATAAGTAATATACTAGGGTATTATTATTATTCACCGTCGCGATATACGTAGATATGAAAAAAAAAAAAAGAAAATTTTTTTTGAACTAGTTTTTCGGTTGGCCTGCTCTAAATATGCATATGTCCTCTGACTCCCTTTTTTTCCTCCATAAAAGGGTGCATACAATTATAATAAAACATCATTAGAAAAAAAAAGGAGATTTATTTAAATAAAAGGCCCTGTGTGATTGATTTTAATAAAATCAGTTTCTTTTCTCTCTTGTTTCGAATTTGTATGTGGGAATCGAAGGTTGAAAAGGTTTCTTTTTTTTTTTGGCTCGAGGGAAAAAAAAAAAAGAGTTTAATATGTAGGGCTAGAAATAGGTATGTAACAAGTTTTCTGGGGGTGCTCAATTCGAGAGGACAAAATTTCGTGAGATATATTGGCCAAATAAAATTAGGTGTTGGCTGTGTCTTCTACACAGCCGGTGGCTTTTAACGTGACAACGTCTTTTGCTTGACTTCAAAAAAAATTTATTTTTCTCTTACCTATATTGAAATATAAAGAGAGAAAGTATTTTTTTTTTTTTTTACTAGTAGTTTGTTTTCATAAATAAACATGTTCAAACATTTTCATTGAAACAATATATGACAGGTGTGGCGTTTTTTATCCATTAAGGGCGACTTATGCTTAAAAAGTGAGGTTTTTCGAGAAAAAAACTAATTTTGGAGTTAAGTACTCTGGATTTTTTTTATTTATTCTATTAGAGGTTATCTTTCTGCACTAAATGACATCTCATTTAGTCTGATCTGATTAGCCGTTCGGAATCTACGGGGGTTTAAATTTTCGAAAAACGAAATCCCGCCGAGTGCTTTCATGCGGTAAAATGACCTCATATCGAAAAAAGAAAAAAACACCCCGGGATATTGAACCACTCTTTCTAAAACTATATTTAGATTTAATATAGCTTTTATGGTCAAGTCGCTATGCGTTGCACAAGTAGGGCTATTTTTCGATATTTTTTTGCCTAAAAAATGAGGTTTTTCGAGAAAAAAACTAATTTTGGAGTTAATTACTCGGGATTTTTTTATTTATTCTATTAGAGGTTATCTTTCTGCACCAAATGACATCTCATTTAATTAGATCTGATTAGCCGTTCGGAATCTACAGGGGTTTAAAATATCAAATTAGAATTTACCGCAGCGCGGTAAAATAAAATGATAGGAAAAAAATAAATGGTGAAATCTTTAGCTGAAAACTCATTCTTTCTAACTGTATATTCCCCATAATTATACCTCTTAAGACAGAGGAGTTATTCAAGCTGATAAACTTTTTCGTGCATGCCCCTCTAACATGATTTGTAAGACGTTGTCACGTCAAAAGTGGCGTAACTAACTCTCAAAGGGCAAATTAAAAGGAGCCTTTAATTTGTATTTACAATGTTAAAAAATTTCAAGAGGTATTCATAAACAAGTATATGAATTTTACATTCGAGATTATGAAAAAGTTCATATACTATTTTATAGTTAAAAAAAACCGCCTCTCGAGAAGTTTGAACTCGAGCTCTTGGTTTCTTCCCTTTTACATGTATGGCGCAGTAGCGTATCCAAGGGAGGGCGAAGGGGGGCGCTCACTCATAATTTTTAAGCTACTTAAATTTGATCATATTTTTTTTTTTACTTAATAAACTAGTATATGAACTTTATTTCACAAACTGGTTATATTAAAATTCAAACACCACAGTAGCCTATGGGTGATTCTTTTACAAACCGAACACTTTCTGACCGACATGTTTTTGATTTGGATGAAATTTTTTTTACGGGTTCTATAACGAAAAAAAAAGATAGCCATCCGCGAGGATTTTCTTTTTTAAATATTTTGGGAAATATCGAGGGTCGAAAATGTGAAAATTTGATGATTTTCTGCTTAGACGCTCACTTTTAAAAATTCATAACTCTGGTTCTATTTGAGCTAGAAAAAAACTTTTTTTACCATTTTAAAGCAAAAAGAGTGAACTTTAAGAAAAAAATTGTTCCACCAAAATTTATTAAAGATTTCACATTGTTATCAACAATTGAAATCTTTAAATCGATTTTTAACAATGGGGCCCCAAATGTATTGCCTTTTTATTATAACCATCGCATTCTACGTCGAATCTTATACCGATAACGGTTTTTTAATCGATGGAGAATCAATTAGTACTATTCAAAAAAATCCCGCCAAGTGCTCTCATGCGGTAAAATGACGTCATATCAAAAATAAGAAAAAAAACGTCCGGGGGTATTGAACCACTCTTTCCAAAACTATATTTAGATTTAATGTAGCTTTTATGGTCAAGTCGCTATGCGTTGCACAAGTAGGGCTATTTTTCGATATTTTTTTGCCTAAAAAATGATGTTTTTCGAGAAAAAAACCAATTTTGGAGTTAATTACTCGGGATTTTTTTTACTTATTCTATTAGAGGTTTTCTTTCTGCACCAAATGACATCACATTTAGTCTGATCTGATTAGCCGTTCGGAATCTACAGGGGTTTAAACTTTCAAATTAGAATTTACCGCAGCACGGTAAAATAAAATGGTAGGAAAAAAATAAATGGTGAAATCTTTAGCTGAAAACTCATTCTTTCTAACCGTATATTTCCCATAATTATACCTCTTAAGACAGAAGAGTTATGCAAGCCGATAAACTTTTTCGTTCATGCTCTAGGGCAAGAAAAAAAAATCTTTGCACGAAAAAGTTTATCGGCTTGAATAACTCCTCTGTCTTAAGAGGTATAATTATGGGGAATACGGTTAGGAAGAATGAGTTTTCAGCTAAAGATTCACCATTTATTTTTTCCTACCATTTTATTTTACCGTGCTGCGGTAAATTCAATTTGAAAGTTTCCCCTGTAGATTCCGAACGGCTAATCAGGATCAGACTAAATGTGATGTCATTGGTGCAGAAAGAAACCTCTAATAGAGTAAGTAAAAAATCCCGAGTAATTAACTCCAAAATTGGTTTTTTCTCGAAAAACATCATTTTTTAGGCAAAAAATATCGAAAAATAGCCCTACTTGTGCAACGGATAGCTACTTGACCATAAAAGCTACATTAAATCTAAATATGAGTTTTGGAAAGAGTGGTTCAATACCCCCGGACGTTTTTCTTATTTTTGATATGACGTCATTTTACCGCATGAGAGCACTTGGCGGGATTTTTTTGAATAGTACTAATTGATTCTCCATCGATTAAAAAACCGTTATCGGTATAAGATTCGACGTAGAATGCGATGGTTATAATAAAAAGGCAATACATTTGGGGCCCCATTGTTAAAAATCGATTTAAAGATTTCAATTGTTGATAACAATGTGAAATCTTTAATAAATTTTGGTGGAACAATTTTTTTCTTAAAGTTCACTCTTTTAGCTTTAAAATGGTAAAAAAAGTTTTTTTCTAGCTCAAATAGAACCAGAGTTATGAATTTTTAAAAGTGAGCGCCTAAGCAGAAAATCATCAAATTTTCACATTTTCGACCCTCGATATTTCCCAAAATATTTAAAAAAAAAAGAAAATCCTCGCGGATGGCTATCTTTTTTTTCGTTATAGAACCCGTAAAAAAAAAATTTCATCCAAATCAAAAACATGTCGGTCAGAAAGTGTTCGGTTTGTAAAAGAATCACCCTATATGAAAAATCTGGTGTGACTGGCGCACAGCACACAACTTTCTCTTACCTTCGGTAATCGAAAGTTGTGTTCTGTGCTTGTCACACCAGATTTTTTGTGTCGACATATATTTAGTTCCCGACAGTACGTAACATTTGGATTAAGATGTAAAATTTATAAGTATGGGAAAATATTTATATTTTGTTACCATGGCAACCATTTCTCCTATCTTCCCTATGAAATACAAGAGTAAAGTGGTCTTCAAACAATTTTGAGAGCAAAATCAGAATATACATTTGAAAGAGCATCTAAAAAATAAATGATTTTTGAATTTTAATCAAAATCGTTAGAGCGAATTTTGAGAAAATCGAAAAAAACTGAAAAAGTACATCAGTAAAGTACTAGTACTCTTTGGTCGATTTTGATTAAAAGCTTATTTTCACGCCCTAGGAAGGTGCCTAACTTAAATATAAAATTTCAACCTCCTAGCTCAATTCCTTCATGCTTAAAATTGAACACACACAGACAGACACACAGACAGACAGACAGACAGACAGACAGACCATGTCGCGAAAACCACTTTTTTGGATTCAGGGGACCTCAAAACGTGAAGATCCATCAAAATCTCGACATCGAATTTTTGACATGAATCCAATACTTTCTCTCTATATATATATTACATATATACATAGGTAAGAGAAAGTAAAAACGATTGAAAATTCTTATTTTTTTTACAATGTACCGTTTATATTAAAAGGTATACAACAAAACTCGATGAGTGTAGATACCAAGCGATGATAATAATTAGCCAAAATGTTTTTCTTCATTTAAGTTTATAAGTTTAGCCAAAATGAAAAAAATAACGTCAAGGAAATCGTCATCTGAAAAATATAAGATTTGAATTAGTTTTGCTCATTTTATTTTTATGTATATGAAATTTACTTACTTATTAAATCGTGTAATACTTAATCTTGAAGACTTCTTTTTCTTTAAAATAAAACAAAAACAAAATTGGGAAATAATTCAAGCAAAATAATATATTACTTCACGAACCTTCTTCTTCTTCTTCTTCTTCTTTGCCTTTATTATTCCCGCGGTGCATGGTCGGCGGTAAAGGGGACGACGGAATGGGTTTTTGCGACCGGAAGAAATAGAACAGGCCGGCCCGTCGCACGGTCTGACGCCTGTTGAAAAGAAGTAAGGGACAGGCATGCAAAGAATAGAAGGACTGCCAGTCCCAGCTCGGGTAGCTCGTGGTCGCCATCCACGTACCCACAAGATGTGGGCCCCTGAGCAAAATATACTTCATGAACGACTCTTTTTATTATTTCCATTAAAAAGAATATGCGGAATTTCATAAAAATAATTGTGATCTATAAATCGAAAAACCCTAAGTCGGGTGTCTGAAGAAATCAGTGAGAACGAACGTGATTTTTTGGATTACGAGTAAACGAGAGACCAGGGGGCTGAAAGAGGTCCTACCTAGCCTAATTAGAAATACGAACGAATTGTAAGTATATACCCGGTCCCCACCATCAGATCGGCGGGGCCCTCGGGCCTGTCCCTGGCCTTAAGGGTATGCGTTATTTACATCCAGGCTATCCCTGGAAAAACGACATCCCTCCCTGACTCTCGTTTACCCATAGAGCGACCTCAAACCCAACCTCAAAGATACAAAACATATCAGACTCCCTTTGCGTCATCAAAATGACGTCTTTTCGCAAGTACAAGAACACTTGAGAACATGGGCCTCAATCTTTCAATCATATCTGACCCCATCTCTTTATGAATCGTTCATGGAACAAATCAACGAGAATACTTTCATTTTACCTCTCTGTTGGATCCTAAATACAAATACAATCAAGGACCCTAACAAAACGAAATAACCAAAGTTTAGAGAAGACACCTGAAGCTAATAACAACGACGAATCTCCAACAGAGGCCTAAACTGAAGAATATTCTCGTTGATTTGTCCTCTATTAGTTTAATGAGGAGTAGCTGCAAGTTCAAAAATAAAATCCCTCTCGTTGGCATGGTGCATCCCTCCCCCCGCCCTCTATATTTAAACTATAACTTTTAAACTACAATTTAAGGTGTGAAAATGAATTTTCAAATTATTGATCGAAAAATAAATACATTTAAATATGTATTCGTATATAAATCACACCTTAAGTTCTAGGTACCAAGTTGATGATGTCCCTCGGTGCAGGAGAGAGAGGCGTCCTCTCTCCCGACGCAGGTGGGGAGGAAGTCTAATCTAATTTTTAATAAAATAAAAAAAATTAAGTTACATTTTTATAAAAATTTATATCAAATTTATGAAAACTTTTGTAATAATGAAATTCAAGTTTAATTAAGAAATTAGAAATGAAAATTTTAAAATGCAAATTAATTAAAAGTGAAAATTATTAATTTATTCATTAAAACGATTATTTCTGAAAATTACTATTTAAAAAAAAATTTATTAATGATTGATTTTAAAAAAGAACTAATTCTCTTTGGGGTTCAGCTGAAAAAAAAAAACATCCTTTAAAAAGCTAATCTAATCTACCCCCTACAATATTCTTGCACCATGCAAATTATTACCTTTGATACCGTCTTGGAGATGAAGTGAGTGAAGGTTGCTCGAAGCTCCATGAAGTTGCAGTTGTTGAGCTCAGCTTCAAATCCCAATTGCACTGGTAAGACCCACACACGAATCTGCAAAAGAAAAATTCTTTTAGAATCTCTCTCTATCTATTATCAAAAGATAACAAAAGAATTTGGAAAAAAAATTTAAATCAAATGAAAAAAATATTTAGGTTGATATTTCCGGGTTTTGCGGCTAGTCCTCTATAAAAAGCAAAATTGTATTCCAACGAGACAACCTGGTCAAATAGCGCTTGAGAGACAGACACTTTGCAGTATACAAAATCTCAACTCCAATTTTTTACGTTTAAGAACTAGCTGCGCAATCCACCTGAACCCTTCAAAAGTTGTCTTTTTTACTTTCTCTTACCTATATATTTGTTAATATATATAGAGAGAAATCTCAAAAATTCGATGTCGAAATTTTGATGGATATACAATACACGTTTTGAGGTCAAAAGTGGTATTCGAAATTCGCTCTAACGATTTTGATTAAAATTCATAAATCAATTATTTTTATATGCTCTTTAAAATGTATATTCTCATTTTGTCCTTGAAATCTTTTAAAGCACACTTTACTTTTGTACTTCATAGGGAAGATAGGAGAAATAGTTGCCAGGGTAATAAAATATAAATAAGGTTATCGGATGGCAGCCAGGAGAAATAAAATCAGATTTCTATCAGATTTTTCTTTATTTGATTATCGACGTTTCGGACGCTATTTGCGTCCTTCCTCAGGACGATTGATTTGCTGATATCCTTATTAAGTTAAACAGCCATATTGTTCAATAAAATATCCCATGTTTATAAATTAAAAAAAAAAAATGAAACACCTCTGGATCCGCCACTGTTTGGAGTACACTTTACTGATGTGAACGCATTCGTAGCTCTGCGCCATCTATTAATCGCGTGGTCAAGTTTGGAACTTAGGTGCTAAGGGCAACTAAATGTATCTCGACGATGTGCGGCCAGTCACAACAGATTTTTTAATGTTTATAAAAGGGAAAATGAACATTCTCTGATTTTTGATTTCTCTCTCTATCTACTAAAAAATTTATTTAATGTTTGTAAGAAAAATTTTCCAATAAGTTGGGCTCCATTTAACCTAAAATAAACCTTAATGAAATGGTCAAAGGGAAAGAGGGAGTGGTGTGTGTGGTATTTACCCTTGGCTGGACCCTATTTCACCCGCATTGGAATCAGGGATAGGGATTGAACAAGGGGTGGGATAGGAATCCCTTTTCGGCCTTGGAGGCAGGCCCTAATCAGGTAGATTGGCTGCTGCTTTGGTACATTCACACCAAACATAGAAAGAGAGAGAGAGAGGACAAAAAGGAAAGAAAGTATTGATCGTCAAGTGAACATAGTAAAGCAAAGGCCAAGAAATGAGAGGGCGGGGGGTGGGGGGAGATAATCCATTCAAATTAAGGATATTATCAAGGAATCAAATATCAGATGCTTGCTACATAATGAGAAGATGTCGACTTTTTAATAATGTGTAATGAAATCTCTTTTTTTTTTAATTAATAAAAGTGAATAAAAGAAAGAAAAAAAAACATCAGGTGTGACTGATGCACAGCATCCAATCTCTTCTCTTATTTTAAAAAGTCGTGTGCTGTGTTGTCACGCCAGATTTTTTGGTATCGAGATATACTAAATCATTTGAATAAATTTTTAGAAAATTAAGGTTGTTCGCATAGTACCCCGTAAGTCATAATAGAATCTAAATTTTGTTTTTAAATAAAATTAACAATTTGAATGCATAAATTCATTATTATAATTTAGTCGTGACCTATCATAGTTTATAATTTGATTAAGTTAATCATTTAATTAGCAAATATATAGCGAAGTGTCCGTCTGTCCGTCTGTCACGCTCTGTTTGACCAACTTCCCGTTGGAATTTTGAAACGTAATTTTGCAGTCTTATAGAGGACGCAAGGGCGGATCCAGAGGTGTTTCTCGGGGGGGGGGGGTAATCTGGTGTGACTCATCGAACAGCACACTATTATTCTTAATTTCGGTAATTTAAAGGCGCATTTTGTACTTGTTTGCCAGAATATAAATACAAATCAAATTTTTAAGTATTAATTGCTAACATTTTACATTAAAAATACATTTTTTTTTTTTTCGAAAAAAAAGTATTTTTTTCAAATCTCGGGGGGAGGGGGGGTTACCCCCCCCCTTGTATCCGCCCTTGGACGTAGGAGAGTCCAAGGAAAATACTCGGTTACCGAAATTCCTATACATTTTGAGTTATTAATTCCTATTAATATAGAGAAAGTTTTTTCTTTTTGCAGTTTTTCAGCAATGATCAATAAAGAAGACTTTATTTTAGATTTGAAAATTTTAATGGAAACAAGACGACCACTGTGCGGTGTGGGATTTTGTCATAGTAAAATGTACATATATCGATGACTATGACAAAATCCCTGTTTGACATTTTAATTCTTTACAGGCCTGACGATGGTCCTTTGTGACCGAAACCAGGGTAAATGCGCACACTGGTCGCCTTGTTTCCATTAAAATTTTCAAATCTAAAATAAAGTCTTCTTTTATTGATCATTGCTGAAAAACTTGCAAAAGAAAAAAAACTTTCTCTATATTAATATAAAATTATTCTTTCATCTTCTGAACTCGTTATTAATTCCTAAAAGTTACGATTTCTCCCATAGGAAATGTACAGTGAAATATGTATTCTTTACATTTATAAATTCTATGAATGTAAACAAATCTTCAAGCTGGCTCTGAATTGGAATAGCAACAATAATTTTCCTTTTGCCCTCGGGCTTGGCGTAGTTGGTAGCGCGCCTGCCTTGTATACCAAGGGTCGAGGGTTCGGATCCCCAGCTAGTCCGATGATTTTATTTAAGCCATTTGGCTACCAAATGACTTAAATAAATTACCTGGACCCCAAAATATATATTTTCATAATAAAGGTTATCGTAAAAAGTCTACTATGACATGAGTTGCCAATAATACTGTGTATGTGTGTGAATGTGAAAAAAGTACGAGTGTTTTATAAAAAAAAAAAAAAAATTATTTTCATAATGAAGAAAAGGCGAAGTTCCGCCGCAGGCGGGCCCGAGCCAGCTGAGGGGGGGGTCCAGGGGGCGTAGTCCGTCTAGTAATAAATATTTTAAGAACATATTAAAAAATTAGCTTTTAATCGTGCCTTAATGTCCAAGCAACCTTAAAAAAAAACTGTCCCATCAGTAAGTGATCATAAGTGAAAAAGTACATCACTAAAGTACTCTTTGGCTGATTTTGTTCAAAGCTTCGTGTCACGTCCCAGGAGAGTGCCTAACTTAAATATAAAATTTCAACCTCCTAACTCTTGAGATATTTTATTGACAAACAGCAGACACACACACATACACTCAGGCAACAAATATGATAGAGAAGTTTCCCTTCTTTTCTATAGAGGATGAATACAGAATTTTTTTTTTTTATTCCTTTTGTTGATGATTACAAGTGAAGATATTCTCTCTTTAAAAAGAGCTACAAAGTATTCCCGCCTTAAATAATAAATAGCCTGCCTATATAAGTAGGCCCTAACAGATTACTCGAATTTCAAGGGGTGATTGAAACTGAAGAAGATAGAGAGAGAGCGAGAGGAAAGGGTTGTTTGGTCGATTCTGAACGCATCCATCTCTGAAATTGTCGTCTCCATTGAGAGAGAGAGAAGAGATACATTTTATTTCTAATCAGATGAAGGGAGGGGGGAGAAAGGATCAAAGATTCGGAGGAGAGCTTCTCTTTTATTCCCCCCCCCCACCTACCCACCCACACACATACTCTATTTGATCCACTCTTTTACTTTCTCTTACCTGTGTATATATGTAATATACAGTATATGGACCCCTGTTACGCATTAGTGTGTCAAGCGCCAGCTACCGAGTTTTGAGAAAATCAACATTAAAGTTTTTTGTTTTCATTGGATTATAGAGTAAGGTGGGGCAAAAGTCCGCAGTTTTTCTTTGGGAATTTTTTTTGACCTTCCTATGAAAGATACAATAAAAATAGGAACATCCCCTGAAAGCCTGGTTAATTGGCTATCTTACATAATTTTTTTGGTTTCCAATTCGGTAGCATAAGAGTAGGAGAGGTATTTAAACAAAAATTTTCATTTGCGGACTTTTGCCCCACCGAGGGGTAAAAGTCCGCACTAGCGGGGCAAAAGTCCTTAGGTGCAAACAATTGCCCCTGCAGCGAACAACCGTCTCGAACCAGGGTATAAAAAGACTTAATAAGAAATACATTAGGTATAGGTATGTTTTATGTATTTATTTTATTTATTAGAAATACACAATAGGCCTTATAACAATTAGTCCCCAGTAAGATTGAAGTTCATAATCTGCATAAACATTTCGGGTCGTGGTCGTTTCCCTAGGCTCATTAATCCGATAAAATACTTGGTAGGGGTATTAGAAACCCAGAAAATACTAGGTAGGGGTATTAGAAACTCGAATACCATTGGGTGACATTTGTTCCATTGGAGATCCATTGGGCCTTTTGCCCCGTCGAGGCCGCGGACTTTTGCCCCATTTAGCTATTTTCATCGAAGTGTTACAAAAAATTTTTATTGTTAACTGTAGAGAAAAAAAGGTTTTAAAATATTTATTTAGGGTTATCAGCTTGCAATCAAAGACATTAGACAGTTAGAAAAGTGCATGCTGGTACATGTTGCAACCATGAGAATTTCCATAAATATTAGATGGAAGGTGACAAAAACATAAATTTGCTCATTGTTAACAATCGGCTTCAAACACGTTATTGAATTTCGAATCATCATCTGTTCTTGTTGTTAGCAACCTAACAAAGTTGTTTAGAACAACGCCAAGTCTAACGGGGATTTTAAAATGAGGATTCGGACTTTTGCCCCGTGCGGACTTTTTGCCCCACCTTACTCTATATAATTTTTTTTGTCAATTGTGCAAGTAATATTAAATATAAATTTTTTTAGAACATATTTCATAAAAAATATTATTAATTATAGGCATTTTAAACAATATTCCGTGCTTAATTCAATTTTTATTTTTTTTTGGCGCTTGACACACTATTGCATAACAGGGTCCATATAGAGAGAAAGTATTGGATTCATGTCAAAAATTCGATGTCGAGATTTTGATGGATCTTCACGTTTTGAGGTCCCCTGAATCCAAAAAAGTGGTTTTCGCGACATGGTCTGTCTGTGGGTGTGATGGTAAAATAAATATCTTAAGAACAGAAAGACCTAGGAGACTGAAATTTTATATTTAGGTTAGGTATCCCCCTGGGACGGGGCATGAAGTTTTTGAACAAAATCTGTCAAAGAATACTTGTATTTTTTTTTTTTTCTTTTAAAAAAACATTCACACTTTTTTCTCATTCACGCTCACATTCACACAGTCTTTTCGGCAACTTAGGCCATTTAAGACTTTAAACGATATCCGTTAATGATTATTATACATATTGGGGTCCAGGCATTTTTATTTAAGTCATTTGGTATCCAAATGCCTTAAATAAAATTATCGGACTGGCCGGGGGTCCGAACCCGCGACGTTCGGTATAGAAGGTACAGTGGCGTAACCAGGGGGGGAGCGAGGGGGCTCGAGCCCCCCCGCCCCAGGCGCATCGAGCCCTTGGCGCCCCCCGAAACCGGCATAGGCGCCCTACAGCCTCTAAGATATAGCCCAGCGAATGTGATTTTATCATATTCTTTTCATCGATTGTCTTAAAAAACTGATTGTTTTCTTTTTAAAATTATATTACAACTTGAATTCTACTATTTTAAATGAATTTAATTCCAAAAATAATAAATAACGTATATAGAGGCTTTATAATTAAAATTTTTTTTATTTTGCAATATATAAGCCTTAATTTGATGTTTTAAGGCTGTGGAGATTTACTCAGGATTCGTATAAGCCTTAATATTTAATTTTTTGAAATTCAAAACTTTTTTAAGCATGAAGGAATTGAGCAATGAGACTGAAATGTTATATTTAAGTTAACACCCCCGGGAACGTGAAAATAAGCTTTTAATCAAAATCGGCCAAAAAGTACTAGTATTTTACTGATGTAGTTTTTCAGTTTTTTTCGATTTTCTCAAAATGAAAGGGCTTTTACTATTCTTCAGGCCCGCCCGAGCCCGCCCGGAATTTTTTCAAATCCGCCCATTCCCGCCCGAGATTTAGTGAATGAATGAACGAATGTCTAGCAATTTTTAAATAAAATTTCATTTGCATGCCCGTCGAAATAAAATACTCAATTTTAAAAAGTTTTTATTCTTTGATATTTTTCGAAAACTGAATAGTTTTGAAATAATCACAGAAGAAAACGACATTTTCGTAAAAGCAAAGAAAAATCAAAACAAAATCATACAGGTGTCATTAAAAAACATGTAAATATAAACAAATTCGCTGAGAAAATTATTGGATGCAAGAAATTTGCTCGCCGAAGGCGAAGCGAAGGGGAAGTCTCAGGGGGCGGAGCCCCCTGGAAAAATCGGCGCCCTAGTTGAGCTTCGCCCCCGCCCTCAAAGGCTGGTTACGCCACTGAGAAGGTAGACACGCTACCAACTACTCCAAGCCCCGTGGGCTACTTGTATTTTACTAATGAACTTTTTCAGTTTTTTTTTTTTCCGATTTTCTATAAAAATTTGCTTCAACGATTTTGATTAAAATTATTCATAAATCAACAATTTTTTAGCCCCCAGGGCTTGGAGTAGTTGGTACCGCACTTGTCTTGTATACCAAGGGTCGCGGGTTCGGACCCCAGGCAGTCCGATGATTTTATTTAAGGCATTTGGATACCAAATGGCTTAAATAAGAATGCCTAGACCCCAAATATATATATTAAACATACGAATATAGATAAAAGTCTTAAATGACCTAAGTTGCCAAGAAGACTGTGAGAATGTGAGTGTGAATGAGAAAAAAATGTGAATGTTTAAAAAAAAAAAAAAAATAGATGCTCTTTAAAATGTATATTCTCATTTTGCCATTCTGAATCTTCTGAAGCTCACTTTACTCTTGTACTTCATAGGAAAGATAGGAGAAATGGTAGCCATGGTAATTTAAAAAAATATAAATATTTTCCCATGTTTATAAATTTTACATAGACCTATATATCGGCGGAAACTAAATATATGTCGACACGAAAAAACTTTCGATTACCGAAGAGAAATTGTGTGAGAGAAGTGTGCTGTGCGACCAGTCACACCAGATTTTTTTATGTCAAAGAATTTGAGGTGTGAAAATATAATAGACGTGTCCCTCAGTGGTAGCAGATGAAAATATTATAAGACCTGACAAAAAAAAAAAAAAAGGAAAGGGGTTGTTCTCTCTGCTGGGTTGAATACAGATGACGTCATTCATCGCTCTCTGAATGTCCCGGAAACTGTCTTTGGATTGATTCAATTGGTTATTTGATCTCTTTAGAATTTATCTATCTCAATGTATGTCTCGACAAGAGAGAGAGAGAGAGAGAGAGAGATCTAATTCAATTCAATTCAATTAGAAAGAAATAACGAGAGAGAGAGAGAGAGAAGGGAAATAGAAATAGAAAAGAGATAGATAGAGTGAGGGAGGATGTAAGCTTGCTTCCAAAATTTATTCGTTAAAAAATCCTTCAACAAAAAAAAAAACTTTCTCTTATCCTATATTTTTTAATTAAAACCTTGCCCCCGGGTGTGGCGTAGTAGGTAGCGTGCCTACCTCCTATATCAAACGTTCCGGGTTCGGACTCAGGCAGCCCGATGATTTTATTTAAGCCATTTGGATACCAGATGGCTTAAATAGAAATGCCTGAACCCTCAATAGATATATACATGTATATTACAACGGTTATCGTCAAAAGTCTTAAATGGCTTAAGTTGCCTAAAAGACTGTGTGAATGAGAAAAAAGTGTGAATGTTTAAAATAAAAAAAAAAAAAATTAAAACCTTATTCTTAATGACAGACCATGTCCCTTAGGGGTAACCTAAAATCAACAGAAAACAAATTTTAAATAGTTTCAAAGTACAAGTAAATGGCTCATTAAGAAATATAATATTACTAGTCGCGCCTAGCCAGGGGAGCCCAGCCCCCTGCACCCCCTCCAGCTGGCTCGGGCCCGCCTGAAGCGGACTCTCGCCATTTCTTAATTATTATTATTTTTTTTATTTAATTCCCCCCTTTTTCGGCTGCAGAGGCCATTAGGGTTTTAATTTTACATATAACTACATATTATTAAAGATTTATAACACCGATGGCTACCGGGGGATGTTCTACACGCTGATTTCAGGGGGTCACCAATCCCAGATTTCGCCGCGCTTGGCATTGCTTAACAACAACGATTGTGGTGACTGTTGCTCTACTCCGTTGCCAGGCCCCCCGGCTTTTTCTTAATTATTAGAAGAAAATAATTACTTTTCCAATCCAGTGCCTGCTTGAGGATTTGTTTACATTCAGAAGCAAAGAATACATAAAAATATTTTCCTATGGGAGGCCCCCGGGTTTGGGTAGTAGGTAGCGTGCCTCCTCCTATACCAAACGTCGCGGGTTCGGACAGGAGTCGATGATTTTATTTAAGCCATTTGGATACCAGATGGCTTAAATAGAAATGCCTGACCCCAAATAGATATATTATCTACAACGGTTATCGTCAAAGTCTTATATGGCTAAGTTGCCGAAAAGACTGTGAATGTGTGTGTGAATGTGAGGTGGAATGAGAAAAAAGTGTGAATGTTGAAAGAAAAAAAAAAAAAAGAAAATTGTTTGTAACTTTAGGAATTAATAACACAAAAAGTTATAGATATTTCGGGACGGAAATAATTTTCCTGTAATCCCTAGAAATCCCTCTCTAAGAAAATAAAATTTGGTTTCAAAATTACAACGGGGCAATTTGCCCAAATAAAACGTAACAAACATATAAATTCTGGCAATTTATAATAATGGATTTAGAAATAAATAAAATAAAATTTAATTAGTTATAAAACAAATTTAATTATTTTCCATTTGAGAGATTTAAATATTAGCCTATAATTAATTGACTTTAATTTTCCATAAGGGGAGATTAAAAACTTCCAATGGGTAAAATTCAAGAAGTTTTTGAACCTCCACAATTGGGGTATCGAGGTATGCGCGTATTTACTTTCCATTAACAAGGGATAAAATTTATAATCAGAGGAAAATTTATATTTTGTTACCATGGTAACTATTTCTCCTATGAAGTACAAGAGTAAATGTCTTCAAACAATTTTAAAATTAAAGTGGCTCGTGACCAGTGGCGTCATTTGGTGGGGGGAGAGCCAGGGGAGGGGACATTTCCCTCCCAAAGGTTCTGATTTTTTAAAAATTTTATTTGAAGGAGGTATATAGCTGAGTATTGATAATCAATTAGGTAGAATGAATGAGCAAGCAGCTAGTTATATTTCAATTTATTAACAAACCAGGGCCGACGTTTCGGTCTTCTTCTTTAAAAACACTGTGTGATGGAGAGAGACAGAACATTGAATCAGACTTGAAGATGGTCCCATATGTGACCGAAACGTCGGCCCTGGTTTGTTAATAAATTGAAATATAACTAGCTGCTTGCTCATTCATTCTACCTAATTGATTAAAAATTTTATATTATTCTTAATAAAATATTTCAAAATATATCTACGAGTATATAAACTGCACTAAATTAAACAATTAATTAAATATATTTCGGCCAAATTAGAGTACCAATTTGTAAGTAAATTTTAAGAAAAAAAAATTGTTTGCCCCCCCCTGAAGAAAAAGTTGAAATGACGTCACTGCCCGTGGCCCGTGGCTCAGATAAAAGAAATTAGATTCTCGGACCTAGGATTCCGGGTTCGCTTCCCGTCCCAAGCGGGAAAAATGTATTTCATTTAAATTGGCTACTAATCATTTGAAATATTTAGAGATTGTGTCTAAATGGCCTTAGATGCCGAAAAAGACCTTAAACAAAATAAAAAAAAAAAGATTAAAATAAGAGTCGGCCTATACGTTTTTAAATAGATTGTGCACTCGGGCATGGTGTAGTGGCTATCGTGCTGGCCTAGTACACCAAGGGCCGCGGGTTCGGATCCGATGATTTTATTTAAGGCATAAAAAAAAAAAATAGATTGTAAAAAAAAAAAGTTGAATTTAATCAAAATTGTTATCAAAAAATATTTAAAAAGTGCTAGTATTCCTTGGCCGATTTTATTTAAAAGCTTCGTGTTACGTGATAGTGGGACGCCTAAATTAAATAAAAAATTTGTGAGTTTGTTTTAACCACAAACAGGCTAATTTTTTACAATCATAGACACTTGAATTGTGTATTTCCATCAAAATCTTGACATTTTTGACATATAAATATTCTTTTGTCCTTTGAGGGGGTTGGGAAGAGAGAGAGGGTAGGAGCGTTAAAGCTTTCCACATTCTCGGCCCCTTTAAGGAAAGCTAAGCCATCACCTCGAAATAATCTTCAAATAGTTTTAATCGTTTTATTATATTTTTCGACCCTTAATCCACCCCTGTGAAAATAAGGCAAATTAACAAAAACATATGCTTTTTGAAATAAACATCTCTAAAAGAGAAAAAAATTGGAAAGAAATTTATTTCTAGTAAATAATACACCCCTCCCCCTTTGCTTTTCTCCCCCTACCTCTGAATATTTCGAAAGATTTGTTTTTTTAGAAGAGAAATAAATAAGAAAAAATAATAATTATATTTTTTCCTTCAAGAAACAAAGAATATTAATTACCTTTAATGAGAGGCTCTAAGGGGTTGAGTTGGCTGGCGATGTGTGTTCGGGGGTGGGGGTGAGAGAATTGCACTGTCTAATTATTCACTTTAAAACCAAACGTCGCGACTTGTGACTCGTTTCGCACTCGACTGAGGGACTTTGCTTTTTCTCTCTCTGTTTGGAATAAAAAAGAATCGAAATAGCAATTCCCTTTTCTATAAAAATAAATAAATACTTTTTATTTTAATCTTAAATGATGGAATCAATTCCCAAATAGATAGAAGATATAAAAATATTCCTCTCTCTCTCTTAAACATTTCCACTCTCGAAACAACCAACCCTTAAATAAATAATTAAAATAACCCTTAACATTTCTTATTTATTTCACTTGAAAATAAGATTAAAAAATCTGGTGTGATTGGTCGCACAGCACACAACTTTCTATTACCTTCGGTAATCAAAAGTTGTGTCTTGTACTTGTCACACCACATTTTTTGATCGACATATAATTAGTTTCCGACAGTATGGTACATTCGAATTTCAAGATATAAAATTTATAAGTATGAGGAAATATTTATATTTTGAATACATTTTAAAGCAGCGTTTTCTAAACTGTGAGGCGCGGGCTAGTCTAAGGGGAGGCGCGAATGTTAACCACAGCGAGCACTTTACAAATTATTGCTTGTTTGATAAATAGGAATAAAAAAAAATATTTTTATATAAATTTATTGTGAGATTTATTAAGGCGGAGTTGAAAAAAAAAAAAATTTCAAGACATATACAACCAAAATTATTTCTTTTATTGTGACGTTTCGGCCACTGGTTTAGGCCATCTTCAGAGCCGGCGGTGAGAATAAATGAAATTTAAAAGAAATAATTCTAATTGCATATGTCTTGGAATTTTTTTTTTGACTTCACCTTAATATAAATTTATATTTTTTAGCATAAAAAAATGTTTAAATTGACTTTGCAGCTTCTTCGCCTTAGACGGATGGTTGTTTTAAAAAAATTATAAAAACGTTGTTTCTATTTAATTTTTTTAATACTTGTACAAGGCAGTTGACCAATAATAACTAAATTTAAAATAGAAACAACGTTTTTATAATTTTTTTTTACTAACCATCCGTCTAAGGCGAAGAAGCTGTAGAGTCAATTTAATTTGATTAAAATCTCGTCTGAATCAGCACATGAATAAAAAAATGTTTGTTTTTGTATTATTTTATAAAATGGGGCTGGGGGCGTCATATGATTAAATATTTTTAAGGGAGGCGTTGTAACAAAAAGTTTAGAAACCACTGCTTTAAAGAATTAATTTTTGAATTTTGATCAAAATCGTTAGAGCGAATTTTGAAAAATCGAAAAAAAAAACTAAAAAAGTTCATCAGTAAAGTACTAGTATTCTTTAGCCGATTTTGATTAAAAGCTTATTTTCACGTTCCCTGGGGGTTAAACACCCACTTATATATAAAATTTCAACCTCGTAGCTCTTTTCGTTCTCGAGATATTTTGTTCACAGACACACAGACAGACCATGTAGCGAAAGCCACTTTTTTTTGATTCAGGGGACCTCAAAACGTGAAGATCCATCAAAATCTCGACATCTAATTTTTAACATGAATCCAATACTTTCTCTCTATATATATTAACATATCTAGAGGTAAGAGAAAGTAACATATATATGTAAGAGAAAGTAAATAATTTTTTCAATAATAATTTCATTTATCCTCTTATGTGTTTATTTTTAATAATGAGTATAGCAATTGAAAAAGTACATGTGGGTCCCCCTAACCGCGTCACCCTCCTCTGTTAGCTCCCCATTCTCTGATTCCCGGCGGGTTTCCCCGTAACTCGGTTGGCCTTGGCACACTAGTTCACTGGGGCAAAAAAGGGGAGAGAAAAGGAGGGTCTCACCCCCTGGAGAAAGAAACTGTGTCAGATGGACCAACTCTCTCTCTCTCTCTCTTTACCTATCTCCTCACTCTCTCTCTCTCTCTACAAACCCTCAACTTGTGGTAATCTCCCACCGACCAACTTTCTCGACTTGCAGTTATATGCGTAGGCACTATAACAGCACTGATAACAGTTCGAAAAGAAGAGAGAGAGAGAGAAAAAAAAGTGTGAATTGCAGTATAAAAACAAAAAAAAGATGTTAATTACATTTTTATCCGCTTTATTCAATCCCGTAGAGGTATTGAAATTAATCAAGGGAATTAAATTAAAAACAATCGAGTTGCAACATTGTATTGAATAACGCGCCCCCCCCTCCACCTGCTCGAGATGTTGACAAATGTCAATATTGATAGTCTTAAAGCCACGGGGTGCGGGTTCGGATTCCAGGCGATCCGCTGAATTTATTTAAATCATTTGGATACCAAATGTGCCTGGATCCCTTAATATAGGAGTATATATGGCCCAAAATGCCGAAAAGACTTTAAAAAAAGTATTGAATAATATTTTAAATGATACACTAGGTCATATGTCTCAAATCATTTTATTGGTAGACTTTACTGTCATTTTCAAAAGTGGAATCACAATGTCAAAATACGTATTATTTCATCAATAAAATCAATCGAGACAAATCACCTAGAGTATCATTTAAAAAATTATTTCTTTATTATATGAATTTAGAGCAAGGGCGGATACAAGGGGGGGGGAGAGTAAAGGGTTAATTACCTCCCCTGAGATTTGAAAAAAATACTTTTTTTTCGAAAAAAAAAAGTTATTTTTAATGTAAAATTTTAAAAATTAATACCTAAAAATTTGTTTTGCAATTATATTCTGGCAAACAAGTACAGAATGCGCCTTTAAATTTCCGAAATTAAGAAAAAATTGTGTGCTGTGCGACCAGTCACACCAAATTACCCCCCCCCCCGAGATACACCTCTGGATCCGCCCTTGATTTAAAGAAGAAAAAAATTTTCCTATAAAACTTCATTTTAAAATTTCTTAAATAACCGTTTTAAAGAGGAGTCGGAGGTTCTCTGAAATTTATTATAATAAAATTGTCTACCAATCAATTTAAATAAATAGGATTGAAGAGTCTAAATGGCCTCCCATTAAAAAATAAATAAATACAGCGCGATAGACAGATGGATAGATATGTAGTAGAGAATCTCTATATACTTACAGGGTCCACATAACGCATTAAGAGTTTATAAAATTTTGAACTTTAATTTCTGAGCCCTATTTCATAAAGAATGACACAATGCGACAATTGTCAAAAATTGTCAAGTTTACCCTATAATAATTATTTTATTGAAAACTACTGAAAACAGTTCAAATACAACTATGTCAACACGTTTCATAATAAAATTGTCATTTAATACAAAATTTGTCACGTTTTACTTCCTTCTTTCCACTGGCGTAACTAGCATATAACATGAGTGGCACCCTATGCGGACGGCACTCCCCTAGTTACGCCACTGTCTTTACTTACAGTATTATTACTTATTACTAACTAAAATATTGTTTTTTTAATCAAATATGGATCTAATCCTACTCCAATATTGTGATTTTTTGAAATATGTATGGTGGCTTATGACTATCTTCCACTAAGTCCTTCATATATTTATTTATTTTCGCCGATATATTAGAATTCAAGTTGTAAAATTTATAAACATGGGAAGGAAATTTTTTTATTTTGTTACCATGCCTTCCTATCTTTCCTATGGAGTACAAGAGTACAGTGGTCTTCAGAAGATTTCAATTACAAAATGTGAATATACATTTTAAAGAGCATCTAAAAAATAATTGATTTTTGAATTTTAAACAAAATCGTTAGGAGCCAATTTTAAGAAAATCGAAAAAAACTGAAAAAGTACATCAGTCAAGTACTAGTGCTTTTTGAACGATTTTGTTGCAAAGCTTCGTGTCACGTCTCAGGGGGGTGCCTAACTTAAATATAAAATTTCAACCTCTTAACTCTTTTCGTTCTTGAGATATTTTGTTAACAGTCACAGACAGACAGACCAACATGCGGGATTGGATTTAGGGGACCTCCAAACGTGTATATCCATCAAAATCTCGGCATCAAATTTTTAACATGAATCCAATATTTTCTCTCTCTAAATATTAACAAATATATAAGTAAGAGAAAGTAAAAAGAGCATATTCTAAAATATAAACAAACAAACGTTAAAAATTTTCTCTCAACTCCCACCTTGAAAACATTTATTAGACTTTCTTGAATATATTGTAGAAAAGTTAAAATAAAAATGAGTGATTCATCACTTCTGCTTGAAAAATAATAATCATCATCAAGTCTTGATTAGAATATTAGAACTAATTTTAAATAGGGAAATTAGTTGATGCTGAGTGTTTAATTTTAAAAGGTATCGTATGACAATTTCGTTAAGAGAAAGAGACGTTATTAACACCCACTTGAGATGAGATGCTAAGAACTACGCTACATACGAAAGCAGGAGACGAAGAAAAGGGAGAGAAAATTTTAATAATTGAATTCCATTCCATATTTCTAGAATTTATTTATTCTAATAAAACTCTTAATATTAATCTAGTGACGTATTCAGAACCCCACGAAAATTGTGTAAAAATATTAACAAGAGATAAAAAAAAAACCTCGGTTAATTGTTTCAAGTGATGTTCAAACTTCTGACGCTGTCGAAATACAATACATGTGTTGATTATGACTTGAAACAAATAACCGAGTGTTTTTAGTTGATTAAAAAACAAATTCTGGTCACAAACTAGACAAATAAAATCAATAATAATATAAATCTAACATAAGACAACAAGCAGATGGAGGTCAACCTCTGGATGGGTGGCCCAGAGAAGAAAGGCTGATGAACGACCGCCTCAAGTCATCGATTTAAACATATAACTGTCAGATACTCAGGAAGTTAAGAGATTAGTTATTGATGTGACAGTAGACAAAAATAAAGAAATACTTTTTTCTTTTTTGACAGGATGCAGCACTAATTAGAGCTTCGGCGGTTAGCCATCAACCGATTTACAAAGGAAAGAACATTGTTATCATTGGTGAGGGTATAACATACTTAATAAAAGGAATCATGATGACTAGAGACCGGACAAAAAAGCATAAAAAAATGGAAAAAGTGCTTAAAAAGCATAAAAAACTTGAATAATAAGTTGTTAAATAAGCATAAAAGTTGAAAAAAAGCATCTCATAAGCAATTTTTATTCATACCAATGGCGTATACAAATTTTTTTTTTTAAAGAAACTAAATTTATTCCGCTCCGCCCTGCGAAAAATTTTTTTTTGCGGAACCAAATTTTTCAGCCTGCGGAAAAATTTTTTTTTACAATGCCATAATTTTTTTTTTTTTGGTTGGGGGGGGCGGGCCCCGTCCTCCCCCCTTATACACGTCCCTGGTGTATGCGTGTGTGAATAGGAAAAAAGTGTTTTTTAATTAAAAAAAAAAAATATTATAAATTTTCGTAAAATAAGTTCAAATAAGCACGAAAGGGAAAAAAAGCATGAAAACTCAAAAAAAGCATAAAAAATGCAATCTCAATGCACTTAGTTTTTCCTAATTCGTATAGAAATTAAATATCTAAGGGTTGCTTATAAAATTGAGCAATAAGCATTTTGCTTAAAATCCGGTCTCTAATGATGACATTTATGTCTATATAAAAACAAAGAAAGGACTCGGGCTTGGTGTAGTTAGAAGCGCGCCTGCCTTGTATACCAAGGGTTACGGGTTTGGATCCCAGGCAGTCCGAAGATTTTATTTAAGCCATTTGGATAACAAATGGCTTAAATAAGAATGCCTGGACCCCAAATACATATATATTAATAACGGGTGTCGTAAAAAGTCAAATGGCCTGAGTTGCCGAACCGAAAAGACTATGTGAATGTGTGTGTGAGTGTGAATGGGAAAAGTGTGAGTGCACACTCACACACAAACACAGTCTTTTCCATTTGGTATCCAAATGGCTTAAATAAAATCATCGGACTGCCTGGGGTCCGAACCCGCGATAGAAGGTAGGCACGCTACCAACTAGTCCAAGCCCGTAGGCAAGCTAGCTATTCAAACGCAATTAATTTTCCTTTATTTTATAAATTCAAATTTAAAACAAAATTTTTTTTTCTATAATATTTTATCAAATTTGATGATGTCAATGAACAACGAACGTATCATTTCATTTATTTTATTTTATTTTTTTTAATTTGAAATCATCAGCTTATATGTCGGTTGGGTTGCAATGTGGATTATGCAACAAGTGCATTCAAATCATAAATAAACAGAGAGACGATGTGATCATCACATTACATTAACATTAAAAAAAAAAAAAAAAAAACAAAAAAAAAATACGAATATAAATAGAACACAAAAATATCATAATATGAATAGAAGATGAGATGAATTGGGCGAAATACAAAACAGACAAAAAGAGAGAATCCGGTTAAATTTATTCCACTAAATAATAATAAGGGTTTTTGGTATTAAACAGTAAATAAACTGGTGTGGCCACCAAAGGATGTGGAAGGTGAAGAGCCTCTCATCCCACAATTATAGCATAGGAAAAGGGTTTGGTACGTGCTATAGTGCAGGAGTAACTAACCGAAAGATGTTTTGTTTTCCTAGGTTTTTTACTCTTTAAAGCCAGTTTTTTCAAATAGTCTAATAAAAATTAATTATTTTATTAATTTTTTTTAGTTTGTAAATATAATTTCGAGATTATAGCATCTAGGAAGGGTCTGAGTGCTTGAAACAGGCCAATGTTTTTGGTGTGTGCTATAGTGCACGTTGTAGAAGGGGGGGGGGGGCAGCGGGGACATGTGCCCCGGGTGGCAGATATCAGAGGGCGGCAATTAAAGAAAGATTTACTTAAAAAAAAGGTAAAATTATATGAATTTTGTATAGAAAATTTTAAGAAGGGGGCGGCAAATTAAATTTTACCCCCCTTAAAAAATCTCGGGCCCTGGTAGAGGTAACCAATCGGAGAAAGGTTTTAAATAAAAAATTCTTATTTTGTGGTTTATTTGTATAAAATTCAACGTTTCGTTCATTCATTCTGTGGCCTTCAAATACGATGCATATCCTGAATACTCTGAAGAAGGTACAGAAATGATAGCCGAAACGTTAATTACAATTTAACCCAATTCAAGATTTTTTATTTAATATCAACTCTCCAATACAACAATCTTCCTAAAATACGAATCCGACAAACAGGTAAAATTATCAAGAAATATCCCTTGTCAAAAAGACGCTCGTTGGTCCTTCACTTTCTATATAGACAATCATATTTCATCCCCTCAATTTCAAAACTTCATTAGCCATTTAGTTAATAAAACATTACCATCCATTTATTCTGATAATGTTATTTAAAATACTCTCTATATATGTGTAAATAAATACACTGCGCGTCAATAATAGTGCAACAATTTTTGAACTATTTTTAATGATACGGTAATTTATTAAACATTTAATATGAAATATCTTATGCATTTCTAAGTCAATTTAACACAAAACCATATCATTTAATAAATAATTACAATTTAAATAAAACGAAAATGTCGATTTTCAATGTTTAGTTCATTTCAAGCATTTTTTTTTTTTTTTTTTGTATCTTCAACGGTTTTCGAGATAGAGCGCGAAGAGTGCAAGCGCGCATCCGTATACAAGTGTATATAGGGTAAACGCGGGGTTAAGAATATATTTTATTATTTAAAGCTAATAATTCTATTATTATTATTACTTATAAATTTTTTTTATAAATTCATTTATTTATAACAAGAACTCAAGTATTTTATTTATTATTTATGAACAAGAAATTCATGTAATGGCGTTATGTAAACTTATATATGATTATATTGATTTTAATTATGATAATAATTTAAATAAAATAAAATACTAGAAATAGCAATAATTGGAGGTCGTAAGAGGATCACTTGAAAGAGGACCAATTGAGAATTGCGTAAAATACTAGAGCACTTGTTATAAATAAATGAAAAAAAAAAAATTTATAAATAATAATAATAATAATAATATTTTAATTGAATTATTAGATTTAAATAATAAAATATATTCTTGACACCTGTTTACGCGCTTGCACTCTCCACGCTCTATCTCGAAAACGGTTGAAGATACGAAAAAATGCTTGAAATGAAAATTGTAGGTAATTTTATAATCTACAAGTTCTATAATAATCTTAAATGTCGTATCTTCCATAGAAAACGAGATAATCACAAAAAAAATGATTTTCGCGACCTTTAACCTCGAATATCTTGTGACGCAGACACGAGATTATACGAGACTTTTTTTCCCAGTCTTTAGAATGCCAAAACAAAGGTGTGTACTAATTTTCAGCTTATTCGGAAAAATTTCTCTTTTTTGGGCTTATTTGACTGGACTATTTAAAATTTTAAAAATTTGAATAAAAAAAAATTTTGACATTTTTGCCTTTATTTTATTTAAATTGTAATTATTTATTAAAATGATATGGATTTGTGTTAAATTTATTTAGAAATGTATAAATTATTTCATATTAAATGTTTAATAAATTAGAGTATCATTAAGATAGATTAGAATAGGTCTTCTTAACAAGTGCTGCACTATTTTTGGGGCGTAGTGGAATTACCACTGTAGCAAAAACCCTTCAATGAAACTTAAAAAAAAATCTTTGGCTCTCAAATTATTTTTGTAGGGTTTTGAAAATGACCACCACACTCAAATAGTTAGTAGATATAAAAATTAAATCTTTATAGAGCCGCCGAGAGCTTTATTGATTTTTTTTCGAATTTGTTCTACACGTGTCAGAAAAACAACAATATATTTTTTTTTTTTTTTTTTTTAATATCATGTTTTCTTCACACAATCTCTTTTAAATATGAATTGATCAAGAAGAGCATCGTCCCCTTTTTTGGGTAGAGTGGTGGGGGTACAAGATGTTTATTACGCCATTTATCCCATCTAAAAAGAGAGACACACACACACACTCACCGGATATCTGTCTATCTGTCTGTCTTTTCGAAAAATAAAAAGAGCGAATGAGGGGTTATGGTTATAAGAAAAGAAATCGGTGACGCTGGTGGTGGCGTCGACCCTTTTCATATAGTGGGGGGGGGACGCTCTTGTTTTTTATCCTCTCTCTTTCGACATTTGAATATCGGGACATTGAATATAAAAAAAAGGTCCAGAATCGAACCCAATGGATTTCAATGGATTTCTTCTCGCCTTTCATTCAATTCTATTCAAATATCTCCATAATTAATTAACCTTTCTACTTCTGTTCTTTAGCTGTCTATATTACTGAAATGACGTTTCCGTGATTCTCATACGTTTTGCGATTTAAGGCCGTTTTTTGTCTTTATTGACTGGCCTCATAGGCGTAGCCAGGAATTTTTGATGGGGGTTTCAGGATGATTTCTCCCCTCCCCCCGACTAATAGGGCAGTATAAGGCGTCTAATGAAATATATGACGAGCCACTCCGCCCGCCTTTGTTTCGCCCCCTGGACCCCCCTCGAGCTGGCTCGGGCCCGCCCTTTCTTAAGTGCCGCAATTTTTCATTCAACTCGTATCAGGGTTTGAACTCCAAATCCCCCTTCCCCCGTGGCTACGCCTATGACTGGCCTGATGTGATTATTTCATTGTTTGTATAAAAAAAAGATGGAAATTTCTTCTACACCACAAGTTGCTATAAAAAATTTTTCATCGCCTATTAAAAAAAACAAAAAAAAAACAATGAAATAATCACAAAACAACACTGTGGGGGGGGGGGGGGGCTTAAAAATATTGACCCACACTGCACCTAAAAAATTAAATTAAACATTAACAGTAATAAAATTAAATTATCACCAAGTTTAGATATATGAATTTTCAAAAAATTCACAACACAAAAAAATCCCATTTTCCTGGGTGCCTACAATTAATCAAGAATTAAAATAATATAATTGATGATTCTGTTGTGTATTGTAAAAAAAAAAAAAAACAATGAAATAATCATATAAGAAAACGCATGTTGCTGCTTTAATATTAACCCTAGAAGTTGCCCCCGGGTCTGGCGTAGTAGGTAGCGTGCCTACCTCCTATACCAAACGTCGCGGGTTCGGACCCAGGCAGTCCGATGATTTTATTTAAGCCATTTGGATACCAAATGGCTTAAATAGAAATGCCTGAACCCCCAATATATATATATATTAATTACAACGGTTATCGTCAAAGTCTTATATGGCCTAAGTTGCCGAAAAGACTGTGTGAATGTGTGTGTGAATGAGAAAAAGAGTGAATGTTTAAAAAAAAAAAAAAAAAAAAAAAAAACCCTAGAAGTTATCATAATTGAGCTTAATATTTATAAATATTCAAAAAATCCCATTTTCCTGGGTGCCTACTATTTCATCAACATATAATCATAGAGGATAGATCTATAAATTTATATGATGATGAAGTGATTTGGTTTAAATTGAAACAATGGGGAAGAAAATTTAAATTCAAATGAATGTGTCTCTTTAATAAAAAAAGAACAAATAGGCTATTAATTAAATAATGAAATAAGATTGATAATAAAATATATAATACCAATAAATTAAAAAAAAAAAAATTGTTTGAAAGCTCTCATGATAAAATCATTAGAAGCCTCAAAATATTATATTTAGTAAATTAAATGATTAATAATGTTATTTTTGATAAATGCAAACAAATATTTTTCTGATGAGTCAGTTTATCATTTCCCCACATTAAAACAATTCCCTAGTTAAAAAAAATTTAAGAAAATTGATTAGGTTTCTGTGAAGGTGTGTTTGTATGTTTATAGCCCTAAATTATATTTAAAATATTTATACGATCGCAAATCCATGGCATAATAAATCAGGAATTATATAATTTTAAATTTGTACTAATTATTTAAATAATATAATTAAGGTAATTGTATGGAATGAATGTGTCTACGGATGAGTGATGTCATTTATCAAAAATAACCTTATTAATAAATATAGTTACCAATATATTTTATTAAAATATTAATATTTATTTATTTATAAATGTTACTCACACATTTGAGAAGAAAA
>JAKCPI010015554.1:0-13340 GCA_023213315.1 Euborellia annulipes
CACCAGATTTTTACTATTGGAGAGATGTGGCTGTGAGATATCAGTAAGTGAGGTTTGGGGGACAGCAGCCAGGAAGGTAGCCTCTATTTAATAAAACAGACTCCTTTAACAAAACGTTTCGGCTAATTTTAATTGCGCCATCTTCAGTTGTTGTTAGCTTCTGGTGCCAATGGTCGAGGGTTCGAATCCCGTCCCAGGCGACAAAAATTTATTTCAATTCAAATGCCGAAAAGAGCTAAAATCTCCTTCTGTCACGCTCTATTTGACCAACTTCCCGTTGGAAGTTTGCAGTCTTCTGGAGAGTCCAGGAAAAATACTCGGGTCCGCAAATTCTCAAAAGGGGAAGCACGTGCCTGATGAAATATTAAAGCCAATTAATTATAATAATTAAATAAATAAATCTCTCAAATTAAAAATAATAAAAATTGTTATTTAAAAAATTTTTATTGAATTTTTTTTCTTAAGGTGAGGTCCGCCGCATGCGGGCCCGAACCAGCTGGAGGGGGCTCCAGGGGGGGAAGCACCCTGTGCAATCATCTAGGGTACATTTTATAAATATAAATAGAGAGGGGGGATTCTAATAATTTTGATTGAGCGGAAGTTGACCGGAAGTTGACGTCGATGCCCTTCTGCCGGTGCCGTTGCTATTCCATAGCCACTGTAGTAGATAGATAGACAACAAAAAGAGGGTCAGATTACGGGAGCTCTCTTGCCAAATTAATTCCTTTTTTTAAAAGCTCGGTCTCGACTTGAGATGTGCATTTTAGTGACGTCATTTGCATTCATTTCCTCCTTTAACACGTTTTTCCCATTTCATTTGCTTTTACTCTCTTCATTATCGATGACAAATAATTCAAGTTCTTTTTATTTTATTTTATTCATTAAATCCAAAGACTAGCTGACTTTTTAACTAAAGTGGTATCCATTGGATTGGGGGGGGGGGGCAAAATGAAGCGTTGGACCAACATGCCTTCGGTTGTGTTCTGTGCTTGTCACACCAGGCCAAAAAAGTGACGTCTGAAATTCCCCTCATTTTGTTCCTTTATTTATGTAGAATTTACCTGCAAAATGTTAGGACAACGTTTGCCTGTCAAAGCAACAGAGGGTCCATTTACTTAAGAATCTGAAGAAATTAAATCGGGGCTCGAAAAAAACTTCATTTTGTGTTATTTGAAAGTGAATGTGACGTGCCCCCCAACCATATTCGATTTTTTGCCGATACCATGCAAACCGTTTGTTTGACTAAAAAAATGTTAAAGGACTTTTTTTTTAGCAAATTGAATGCTCTTCAAAAAATCACTGATGACTTTTTTTGCTGGACCAACCATTGAGGAGTTACAGATGATAATAGTCGAATTTAGGAGAAACCGATGAACTTTGACCTTCTGGCGGGTCAGGCAAGCGTTGTCCGATCGGCCTAAAATTTGGCAGGTAAATTCTACTTAAATAAAGGAACAAAATGAAGGGTTCATGTTTTCAGATTTCGGATTTTTAATTTTAGCCATCTATAAACTTGGACCACCCTAATACAGGCCTATATAGGCCTATATATTTAGTTTCCGCCGATTATATTATTAAAATTCAAGATGTCAAATTTATAAGCATGGGAAAATGTTTTTATTTTGTTACCATGACCTCCTAAGAAGTACAAGAGTAAAATGTTCTTCAGAATGGCAAAATGAGAATATACATTTAAAAGAGCATCGAAAAAAATATTTGATTTTTAAATTTTAATCAAAATCTTTGGATTGAATTTTGAGAAAATCGAAAAAAACTGAAAAAGTGCATTAGTAAAGTACTAGTACTCTTTGGTTGATGTTGTTCAAAAGCTTCGTGTCACGTCCCAGGGGGGTATCTAACTTAAATATAAAATTTCAACCTCCTAGCTCTGTTCGTTCTTGAGATATTTTGTTCTGACACATTTTTAGGCAAACGTGTATTTCCATCAAAATTTCGTTTTTTTTTTTAAATAGATTTTCTCTTCTAGAGAGAGACAAGATAATTTGTGGCAGATATTTTTGTTTAATTATTCTCCAAGTCCTTGCGATTTCTTCAAGGTAGAGGGTAGAGGGTAGAGGGTAGAGGGTAGAGGGTAGATCCTCATCTTCTCTTTTATCCCTTTCAAGAGATCTCTTTTATTCATTTATTCAATTCCTTGATAAAAGCTTTCTTGAAATTAAAATTTATTTCTAATTTCATTCAAATCTAATATCCAAAGGGGAGGAAGAATAAATTAAAATGGTGCAGGGGGACGAGGGGGGGGAGAGGGGAGGGGGAATCTCTACAGGGAGGATAAATACATTAAGAGAAATTAAAATATCCCTTTCTTTCATCCGCCACACGCCAAAGGGTTCCTTCCCCTCAATTTAGAAGATTTAGAATACACACAGAGAAGCTAGACTACCGGCATTTTACTTTCTCTTACCTATATATATATATAGTTAATATAGAAAGTATTGGATTCATGTCAAAAATTAAATGTCGAGATTTTGATTGAAATACACGTTTTGAGGTCACCTGAATCCAAAAAATACAAAATCGGCCAAAGTGTACTAGTACTTTACTGATGTACTTTTTCAGTTTTTTTCGATTTTCTCAAAATTCCCTCCAAGGATTTTTTTTTTAATTCATAAATGAACTATTTTTTAGATGCTCTTTAAAATGTATATTCGCGCACAGACACAACTTTCTCTTACCCTTCGGTAAGAGAAAGTTGGGCACTGTGCTGGTCACACCAGATTTTTTGAGTTTTTTTCGATTTTCTTAAAATTCGCTCCAACGATTTTGATTAAAATTGATAAATCAAATATTTTTTAGATGCTCTTTAAAATGTATATTCGCATTTTGCCATTGAAATTTTCTGAAGCACACTTTACTCTTGTACTTTATAGGAAAGATGTGAGAAATGGTTGCCATGGTAACAAAATATAAATTGGGTATAGGAGACTTTGCAGCCAAGGAAATTAAATAAAAAAAAAAACTTATTTAATTAATTAATCGTCGACGTTTCGGTCGCAAGTCATGACCTTCCTCAACTCGACCGAAACGTCGACGATTAATAATTAAATAAGTTTTTTATTTAGTTTCCTTGGCTGCAAAGTCTCCTATACCCAATTCAAAGTCTACAGCCACTTCTCATCACAAAATATAAATATTTTCCCATACTTTTAAATTTTACGCCGGCCATTCACGATCGCTCCATCCGTCCAAATGGAGCGATGTCACTCCAAAACCAAAAATGGATGTCGTGGAGTGATTGGATGACATCCATTTGGAGCGATCGTGAATGGCCGGCTTTACATCTTGAATTCTAATAATATATCGGCGGAACTCAAAAAGCACAGAGCACAATTTTCGATTACCGAAGTTGTGCTTTGTGCTTGTCACTCCAGATGTTTTGTGTCGATATATATTTGGGTTCCGACACTACTGTACATTCGAAGATGTAATAAAATTTATAAACATGGGACCCCCAACAGATATTATCTTATATGGCCTAGGGTGTAGAACAATCCCATACTTTGAAAATCGAATGAACCGTACTGAAACTAAATATGTGCGACCAGTCACACCAGATTTTTAATTAAGCATGTTCTTGTTGGATAATTTTGGAGTATTGGCTGCTGTCACAGTTGATATCATTAATAAAAGAATTTGATTTTCTGTTTAACTGTGCTTTATTTGTAAAAGTTACAACGTTTCGGCCGCTTATTCGGAGGCCTTCTTCAGGTACAATTCAGCGTGGCCGAAACGTTGTAACTTTTACAAATAAAATCAAATTCTGTTGAGTAAGTTCGCTAGTTGACTAGAACTGAAGCAACCGTGAACCGCTTTTCAGTCAGGGGACCTCAAAACGTGTATATCCGTCAAAATCTCGACATGAATCTCAACGAAACGTCAACATTTGGACTCTACCTTGTTCAAAGTGTAGATTCTGCCTGGCGAATGCTTTAGAGAATGCCCCGTACACTTGGGCTTGAGCCATCATTTGACACACACACACACACACACACACACACACACTTAATCACTCACTAACACGAACGAACCAACGACTCGATTCCATAGCGATGTGTTCAGTTGGAGACACAAACCTCAACTGCAAGCAAGCTGTTGGTTGGCTGCCTACCTGGCTGACCAGGTAAAGAGAGAGAGAGAGAGAGAGAGAGAGAGAGAGCTGCCCCCGTCAGGTGCGTTCAGTTTAGAGAGAGAGATCTAGACAAAGGGCTTTTTTGGAGGTGGGTGGGGGGGGGGGGGGGCTTCTGCCTTCTCTGCTCTACTCATCCAATCAATTCTCTCTCTCTCTCTCTCTCTCTCTCTAACGTGGATTTGTTTCCATTTCATCTTCATCAGGAATTATATTAACAAGGGAACAAAATCTGGTGTGACTGGTCGCACAACACACAACTTTCTCTTACCTTTGGCTGTGCTTGTCACACCAGATTTTTTGTGTCGACATGTACTTAGTTTCCGACAGTACGGTACATTAGAATTCAAGATGTAAAATTTATATTGCAAAATATTTATATTCTGTTACAAAATGAGAATATACATTTTAAAGAGAATCTAAAAAATAATTGATTTTTGAATTTAAAAAAAAATCGTTGGAGCAAATTTTGAGAAAATCGAAAAAAACTGAAAAAGTGCATCAGTAAAGTACTAGTACTCTTTGGTTGATTTTGTTCAAAAGCGCCCAGGGGGTGCCTAACTTAAATATAAAATTTCAACCTCCTAGCTCTTTCCGTTTTTGAGATATTTTGTTCACAGACACCACAATTCAATTCAATTCAATTTATTTGTCTGGTTTCTTTACATTTTTGTTACATTTTTTTTTTTGACTTTGGACAACCCTTCCACGAAACTTCTCGTTTATCTGCGGAAGAGTTGTCCAGTTTGTCATACATAATCATTAATTATTTCTACATTTTCCTGTAGTAAATATTTTTTAGTACAATTTTTAGTTCTTGCGTATTAGTTACATTTGTCAACTGACTGTTTTTATTTATTAGTTTAGTAATTACATATTTGTGAGTTCTTTTTCCATATTTGTTTACAAAATTCGGTTTAACCGCCATACCTCCCGTCATAGACCTTGTACCATATCTATTCTCCACCTTGTCAATTTTTACATTAAAAAAGCATTTCTCCAACAAATTTTTTTCATACATATTTTGTATATTCAAAATGTTAAGCATTCCATATACCTCTTCTTTGTCACCAATATTCAATTTCTCACCTAATATTTTTATAAATCTATCTTGTATATTTTGCACCTTATTTTTAGTATGCTCGCTAGCACTTCCCCAACCCACCTTAGGTGAGATTCCACAAGAGATCTATACAAAAGAACTAATGAGTCAGCATTCAGACTCCACTTCAAATTTGAAAACACATACAAAATAGATCTCAGTTTGTTGTTGAGGTACATGAAATGCCTTTCAGACAGACAGACCATGTCGCGAAAACCACTTTTTGGATTCAGGGGACCTCAAAACGTGTATATCCATCAAAATCTCGACATCGAATTTTGACATGAATCCAATACTTTCTCTCTATTTTATATATATTACATATATATAGAGGCAAGAGAAAGTAAAAAGACAAGTTGGAGTTTGAAATAGAAAAGACAAAAGGAGAAGGAAGAGAATTCAAATTGTAGGCCTATTTAGCGGAAGGAACGTAGCGAAGAGGAAGCATCTACTCCTAGGGGGAGCTATCCACGACTTTGAAGCCCTTTTTTTGATTTTCGAAAATTAACCACATTAAATAAAAGATAATTTAAAACAATTCGGTCCATATGTACAAACGTCATATTTTGTTACCATGGCTTCGACTTTTCCTAAGAAGTACAAAAGTGGGCTTCAAAGAATTTTGTCTACAAAATAAGAATATACATAGTACATTTTAAAGACCATCTAAAATATAATTGATTTTTAAACAAAATCGTTAAAGCCAATATTGAGAAAAAATAGGAAAAATTGAAAAAATAAAATCAGTAAAGTACTACTACTATTTGGTCGATTGGAATGAAATTGCTGCCTCTGCTTGGGACATGAATACTTAGCTTAATTATAAAATTTGAGTATCGAGAGTTCGTTCCTTATTGAGTTATTTAATTGAATCCACATTTTTTGATATTTCAGTTGAAATTCGTTCAGATGATTGTGAAAATGACGTCAAATTCACGCTAAAAGGGAATCGCCTCCTTTTAATGGCAATTTCCAGAAAAGCAATCAAACAGGCATTTAAAAGCAATAAAATCTCTTTCAGAGAAATTCACGTAAACATTATGTTTTGATATTTTAACTGGAATCTATTTTGAGATTTTTTCACAATAAATTAAATTGATTTCAAGTGAAATGTCAAAGAATGCGGCTCAAAGGGAATTACTCTAAAACGAAAAAACTCTCGATACTCAAATTTTACACTTAAGCCAAGTACCTACGTCGCAAGGATTTCAAGAAATTTCAATCAAATCGGCCAAAGAATACTATTACTTTACTAATGAGGTTTTTTCAGTTTTTTTTCGATTTCTCAAAATTCGCTCCAACGATTTTGATTTAAATTCAAAAATGAACTATTTCTAGGTACTCTTTAAAAAGTATTTCAATAAAACGCTACGTGAAAGTAAGTTTAAGTACACTTTATGCTGCGATTCAGCGCAGGAGGGGGGGGTGTGATCCGCCAGGAAGGCCTGGCGACCATTACTTTGCGGAAGGGGGCATAATTTGCACTGATCTTGTATCATGTACCCTTTGATCGACGTTAGGCGCCTAAGATGACAAAAAGAAAAAATACTCTTACTTAAAACAATACTCGATACTTGCTGGTATCGATATTTTATTTTCGATACCACATCCCTACATAAAAGGCAAAGAATATTAAAGGGGGAGATGAATTCCCTTCACGCCTGTCTTTTTGTTTCTGGCTCTGCTAAGCCTTTGAGCATTTTAATTAGGAACCGACCGAATATTCGGTTTCGGTTACGGTTTCGGCCAGTTTCGGCCAAAAATCACGGTTTCGGCCGTAGTTTCGGTTTCGGCCAAAAAGTGGCCGAACCTTTCGGCCGGCCGAAACCAGAGTCTGAAAAAATGGGATGAGACTCGCATGCAAAAAAAAAAAAAAAAAAAAAGGTCAAATAATTTGCACTTGAGGGAGAAAAAAATTTTAGTCTCCCCTAAAAAAAAGGTAAAATGATTTTCACGGGAGGGAAAAAAAAATTCAAAAAAAAAAGGTAAAATGAAAAAAAATTTTTATAGGAAATACAAGTTTCGGTTTCGGTTACGGTTTCGGCCGAAACTAAGGTTGAGGCCGAATATTCGGTTTCGGTTTCGGCTGAAAATCTTGTTTCGGTCGGACCCTAATTTTAATATAACGGTAGCTAGCAAACAAACAAACGGAATTCTAATAAAATAAAAAGAAATTAATGAGGATCATCGTCTGTAAAGGTTTCGTATAACGCGGAACGCATTTAATTATAAATCATTAATTGTGAGATTTAATATCTATTTAATTCTCACGATAATGAGTGACTCGAGAAACTTTTTATATTCATTTTTATTTCCATCTAAATTAAATTAATATTATTTGAAATTCCTATCGGGATCCCCGTTTATTTGCCCGAGGTGTTTGCATGCACGGAGACACACACCTCAAACCCAACCGGCCTCTGGCCGTAGCCATCTACCGGCACCCCGTGAAGTTACATCATTTCCTATCTCTAGCTCCTCCTCCTGCTCTCGTCTCTAGCTAGTGAACTAATCCTTATTTCTGGTTCCAACCGGCTCCTTTTATCCAACCTCTTCTATGCTATGGAGGATGTCCTAGTTTGAGGAGGGACTCCCTCAGCACCGACTCCTTTCGAAGAATGCATCACTGAGAGGGAACCTTCTTTACGTCCCTTCCACAGGACGGGATGTCACAGCAACTCCCTCTCCTTGTAGAGTTGCCTGGTGGCTATTGTGGTGAGATTAGAGGTGGGCATTCCGTTCGCGAACGGGTCGCGAAGAACGGGTCGTTGAAGTGAACGGGAGTGAACGGGTCGCGCTTTTAACCGTTCGCCGTTCGCCGGTCCTCCGTTCGTTGTTTTGACCTGTCTTCGGCGACCGACCGGTCCTCCGTTCATTTGTTTTATCCGTTCGTTTGGCGAACGGCCGGTCATCCGTTCATTTGTTTTATCCGTTCGTTTGGCGAACGGCCGGTCATCCGTTCATTTGTTTTATCCGTTCGTTTATCCGTTCATTTGCTTTATCCGTTCGTTTTATCCGTTCATTTGTTTTATCCGTTCGTTTATCCGTTCATTTGTTTTATCCGTTCGTTTATCCGTTCATTTGTTTTATCCGTTCGTTTATCCGTTCATTTGTTTTATCCGTTCGTTTGGCGAACGGCCGTTCATCCGTTCATGTGTTTTAGCTTTTCTTCCTTACTCCTTCGAGTTCGTCCGGGATTTTTCGTTGAAATTCGGTAAAACTTTGGATGTTTAATTTTAGGTTCATTCTGAACTTAGAAACACATACAAGTCATAGAACTTTTCTGTCAAAGTATTTCAAATTTCACGGTAAACTTATTTTTCACATGTTTAATTATTGATTTGGTTTTAATTTCCTGATGAGTTCAATATTTCAATCTGATTTCAATACTTAATTATTCATAAGGTCAGTTGGATTATTATTTATGTCTAATTAATAAATTAATTATCATTTTACTTTAACTATAATTGAATAAAAAAATAGAATATATAACTTTTTTTAATTTATATAATATTTTAACTTATTAAATTTGGTTTTTATTTTTTTGAATTTTTGATAAAATTTTGATAACTAATTATGAATTGTTTTTCTAAAAATATTAATATTCATCTTATTTCAGATTATTTTTATTCACCCTTTGGTTTCTTCAACACAAAATTTTCCAAATTTACTTGGTTTTAGTTCAATAATTTATAAGGTAAGTAAGCTAAATGATTTTTTTATATCTAATTAATATATCACCTTAAAAAAAGATAAGAGTATCAAATTATTTAGAATCGAATAAAATAAAAAATGAATATCAATTTTTTAACATATATCTATAAATTGCCTTTTTATTTTATATTCTTAATTAAATTTTATTCCAAATAAATTATTAATTTTTATTATTTGTTAAAAAAGATTTGATTATTTTATACACGATATAACTAAATTGTTTATTTTCCTATTTTCCTAATAATTGGCTGCTTTTTTCATGACTTAAAAATCAAGACTTCCCGGTGTTATTTATGTTTTTTATTTCTTCAACTTTCGAGCGAGGCGTGATTGATTTGCAATTGCGAGTGCTGATATCGGTTATGGTTTACACGCGTGCGTGCTTTTTCCTTTTTGGGCTTATATACCCATTGTAAGTATTTTATCAATACTTATTGAGTATTTCTATCATTATCACGAACAATCCTCATTAAGGCTATCGGAGCTTTAGTCTATTTACTTCCAAGAATAGTTTAATTTCATAGATATTTTAGTTTACTATATAGGTATATATTTCCCAATAGATATATCGCACTGTCCAATCCAACAAATTTGTGATATCTCTTAATGCTAAAAACAATTTCCATTAATGAAAAATTCATTTCGAAATTGTTATTTTAATACATAGGCCTATAGGCCTATGTATTAAAATTAATGAGTATACTCATTAATTTTCTACAATTTTTTTTAGATGTTTTATTTTATTAATAATTTATGGGTCAAGATAAGTGTAACACATTTTTGGTTTTACAAAAGGAAGATCTTAGAGTGTGAGGGGGTGGAATAAAAAATTCCGTCTTCCTTTAGAGTAATATATAGGTCTATAGTAAGAGAAAGTAAAAAATTAGAAAAACATTGCATAATTGAAAGAGGAAAGCAAAAATACTCCACTAGTTGCATTTATTGAAAGTAGAATCAATCGAAAAATACTATCTTTAAAAACTTTTTTTGCCCGGGAGCCGTGGCTCCAGTGAGAAGACATTAGCCTCTCGCACCGGAATCCCGGGTTCGCTTCCCGTCCCAAGCGAGAAAAATATATTTCATTTGATTTGACTACAAATTATTTGAAATAAATAGGGATGGGGTCTAAATGGCCTTAGATGCCGAAAAAGACCTTAAAAAAAAAAACTTTTCAAGAGAGATCCAGGGACCAATTTTGGAGGGAAAAAACTGTGTTTATTTAATATAAAAATTATCGTATTTTTTACTATTATCAATAAACCCCATTGAGAAAATGTTTTCTCTAGGTTTTACAGAGATTCCCATATTTTTCTCAAAAAAAAAAAAATCTTTAAGTTGTAGTTATTTTAAATTACTACAACCAAAAAAATACTTTTTTGGTGGAATAAAAATAGATTAATCAATGAATTCAGTGGCTGTTTATTTACCCACAGAAAAAGGAGCAAAAGCAGCCGATTTTCACAAATTAAGGAAACGTTTCGGTAACATTTTATTATCCCATCATCAGTCCTTTAAAATTGTTTAGGTCATGGGGTTTGTCCTATGAGCACAATACATGCATTATGTATCATATGTACAGTGAGCGCCACAATTAAGCCCCCACCTGATAGCTTTAGCCTTAAGTATAAGGTATAGTATATAATGTATAGTGAAATAAATTAATGACCGAAAGGGTAAAACGTAAAATTTGGTACAGATGATTTTATTTTATCTTTTCAAATTTAAATTTATTTCATCATTTACCATAGACTATACCATATTCTTAAGGCTAAAGCTATCAGGTGGGGACTTAACTGTGGCGCTTACTGTAGCATTTAATGCAATAATATTGAGACTAAAGCCCGGCAGTTAGGCAACCCAAAGCACACGCACACTAAAACTTTCTTATCTGTGTGAGAAATTCCATTTTCAAAACAGACAAGATAGCGCGTGTGCCATTTGGGCTGCCTAACTACCGGGCTTTACGCTCAATACTATTGCATACGAGCGAGTTGCTCCATCTTACTTATCCAGTGAGAAACAATTTTGAAGGACTGATAAGGGGATAATAGAATTTTCCCGAAATGTCTATTTAATTTGTGAAAATCGAAGGCTGCTTCTTTTTCAGTAGTAAGAATATTTACCTACGGTACGTATTTAAATTTACTAGGTAATTAGTGAAATCATGGCATAAACTTAAATAATAAAAGAGGCATTCCACTTTAAATTGACAAAAAAAAAAAAACTCCCATCTTTCCGAATTTCCTGAATTTTTTTTTTTGGCAAAATTAAGATTTCTCTGATTTTTAATGGCAATACTAGAAATTTTATTTATGAGACTAAAGCCCGGTAGTTAGGCAACCTAAAGCACACTTCCATCTTCCATCTTCGCATTAAAAGGGAACTGTTGCGGGTGGATTAATATTTCATGATTTAATAAGTCTTCAAATTAATTTTTGTAACAACTTGTAATAAAAAAAAAAAGAATTTTGAAGGCAGTGTAATTTACGGCACTTTATTTATTCAAGTCAAATCCTCAGTTGAACTTTCAGAGTTACAACTCTGAAAACGAAACGTTAGCAGTGAGCTGAATAAATAAATTTATCTGCCTACATCTTCTAAATTAATTTTTCAATTTATAATTTTTTATTAAAATAAGTTTTTTGTTCAGAGATATCACATAATTTTAAAATATAATTAAAAAAAAAAAATTAAAATTTAAACAGTGCGTCAGCAACCAACACGCTTTATAAAACCGTACAGTTATTATTATATATCATATCATGTTTTACAAACATTAGAATTTTTAGATTTCTTAATTATCGAGATGCAGGTGGATGATGATTTTGCCGTTTGGCAATGGGTCGCAAATTCTTGGCCGATGATGGCGACAACTTGGAGGACCCTTTTCCGTCGTTGGCAGTGGAACAGGTGCTGGTTATCGTGTATGTATTGGTGGTGGAGGTCGTGAAAGAGACCGAGGGCCCTCGGATTGTCGTCGTCGTCGTCGTCGTTGTGGTAGAACTCGTCGATGACCCAGATGGCTTGTCCAATGATTTGCCCCTGTTGTTGGCCCTTCTATTGAATTTCGTTTGTTTTTTCACTCTCACTCTTTATGGAATTTTTTTTATTCGGTGCAAATAGATATAATTACCGGTCAGGAACTACTTTATAAATCAATTCAAGAATATATTGATTTCTTTATAGAAATTAGTATTATTTTTTTCATCCACTTTTCAAAAATAATAAAAAAAATCGAATAAAATTAAAAAAAAAAAAAAAGGAAAATTTTGAATTAATTACTTAAAATAATCTTATAAAAACTAATTTTTTTATTTTAAATATTTTAATTTTATCCTATTTTTTATTAACTAGGTCATCGATCTTAGGAAAATAAGAAATCAAATATTCCATGAATTTATATAAAATATTTAGTTTTGAAAAGTCTAATACACCAATAAATAAATGGAAATGTGTTAAATAAATAAATTTTGCGCTTTTAAATGAATGACATTTATATTTTGAACAAAATAAAGCATGCACAAGACTCTAGGCGGCGTAACTAAGAGAAGGGGCAGGTGGGTCGGCACTCACTGAATTCAAAAATTTGTTTTTTATTCTGACAAGACAAAATAATTATGGAATTGTGACTCCGTTCAACTCCCCACACTACTTTACTAGTTACGCCAATTAGAGAATTTTCTCGATAGTTAGAAAAGGAAATAAATGATAATAAAAATGAAAAAAATTTTTATTAAACATGCAAACTATCCCAGATAAAGGGTCACGAAATATTTATTTATCTTATGAATGGAGAAAAATTTTACAGTCATTATAACTTAAGGAAAATTATTAATCTTATAATGGTAATTTACAAAGCGAAAAAATTGTAGTCGCCGGGAATTGAATCATTAAATTTATACTCAGACGGTCTACCAGTTGAGCTTTGGCACCCCCTCAGACTGTGATTGGATTCCCAACCGCCACAATTTTTTTTTTCAGATTTGTGATTTAATATTAGATCTATAAAATAATATTTTTTCAAAAGATCTAATTAAATGCCGAAACCATATATTTAAAATATTTAAAACATTATATTTAAAATATAACTGTCACTAGCGGTCCCAGAGTCTAGATTTAATTAGATCTTTTGAAAAAATATTATTTTTCTAAAAACATTTAATGGATAACGAGTAGAAAGGTAGAAGTAGTAAAAGAGAAACGGGGTTGAGACTTTGATAATTTTTTCCCTTTTTCAATTTGATTGAATATAATAATTATATTGTACCTTTTGGATGGCATTCGACACATCCCCGTGGGACATGTCTGTCCCAGAGCACAATCACCCTCGCAGAGATCTCGGGGAAAGAATCAAATTAGCATAATCACAAAGGGAAT
>JAKCPI010015555.1:0-16858 GCA_023213315.1 Euborellia annulipes
ACCAGTGAACACGTAAAAAAGATTATCTCTCTAAACTTTTAACTAAAAAGTGGTATTTTTTCAACTTGCGTGCCTCAAATTTTGCCTATAAGTGAATATTGTTACCCTGAACGATCTGTGAACTTTTCCTGGTCACTGCTCTGCTTTGGAGGGGCCTTAGAAGAGAGAAGTCAACTACTTGGAACTCTGATTTTTCGTAACTATTATTATTAAAATAAACATTATCCGATTATTTAAATAGATTAATGAATATAAAAGATGAATATAAAAATATTGAAGGAGAAATTATAGAAGAATATTTATATTTTAAAATAGAAAACTAATATTAAAATCTGAATTGTGAATGAAAATAAGCGAAATAAACAAAATATCAAAGTCCAATTCATGCAAATTATTCAATTAAATTAGAGCAAAAAACGAAAATTGCACTCCTTTAGTTGATCCAGGGCACTTATCCTTGGAAAGACATGTCGATGTGCCGCGGCATGTGAAGAATTGGAACCTCTTTTTTCCTCTCCCCACCCTTTTTCTCTTTTTGCTCGCTTGTTCTCACTGGGTTGCTGGTTGGGCCGAGTTACACATATTTAAAAAAAAAAAAAAAAAAATAGTAATAATAATATCAATAGTAAAAAACTTTAAAAAGAAATATAAAAAAAAAAAAAATACTATCTAATTAACAAAAAATAACGATTAAACATATATATTTGAATCAACATAAACAAACAAACAAAAATAAGAGAAGGTAGAAAAAGCGAATAGGACATATATATTGAATATTTGAGTGAATTTTTGGGGGAAAATAGGAAACAAAAGCAAATTAGTGCAATAAAAAAAAAAAGAGATGGGCGACAAGAAGGGGAGATAAACCATTTGCGAGGGGGGGGCGCTGTTTTTGAGGGGTCTCCCCCATTCCAAGATTATGAGCAGGACTCCAAAAAGATAAAGAAGTCTCTTGACACATTCGATCCAGAGGTCGTCATCCGTGAATCCTCCCGACCTGAAATAACTCGAAACCAACTCATGCTGGAGATGATGGAAGAGCTAGAAGAAGATAAGAGCGACATCCGAGAGAAACTCTGAAGAATTGATAAAAATGAACAGTTTACTTATGGAAGAAATAACCGAAAAACAGAGAGAAATCGGAAAGGCTGGAGACGGAGATGGAAATGATTAAGAGGAAATTAAATGATTATGAGGAAAAATTTGAGAGGATGGAAAGAGAGAAGAAAAGAATGAACTTGGTAATAAGGGGGGTGCCCGAGGCGAGGGAGGAGAGGCCCCCAGATACTCTTTTGCTCGTGAGGGAAGTATTAAGTGAAAAATTCAAGATAGAAAAGGAAACCCCAAAAATTCTGTCAGCAAGAAGAATAGGCCCGAAACATGAGGGTGGCAATCGAGCAATAGTATTATCTACAGATGACTACGATTTTAAAATAAATTTATTAAAGATGAAAGGGAAATTAAAGGGCACCGACATTTACTTAGAAGAAGATCTAACCCAAAATCAACAAAAGCAGAAAAAAAGACTCCCTTCCGCACCTGAAGAAGGCCAAGAGGAGGGAGAAGAAGAAGGCATTTATCCGGTCGGACAATACCTTGATCATCGACGGAGTGGCCTGCGTTCTAAAGAAGGATGAGAACACCCTAACCATGATTTCAAAAAACTAAGTCGGAGGAGGACCCACAGGAGAGATGGAAACAAAAATACAAAAAGCAGAAAACAGCAAAGAGGATAATTTTAATATTGTATTTTGGAACATAGAAGGCATCAACAATCTTACTAAACTGGACTCTGTACAACAATCCTTTCTAAATGGGCAGAATATTATTTGTCTCGTCGAAACTTTTGTGGAACGGAAAGAACTAAAAATTCCGAATTATCTAAAGAACTATGACACTTTTCATGTGGAAGCCGTCAGAGAGAAGACAATGGGAAGAGCAAGCGGTGGTATAGCGATCCTGGTGAAGAAATCAACAGGAATAACTGTCTCTATTGTGGAATCAACCAACATGTGGCTATTAATTGAGGTACACATCCCTTCACGTAACTACATAATTGGTTCAATATATATGAAACCTGATATAAACTCAGAAATATGTATTGGACAACTCGAAGAATGCTTGACCCTTCTGGACCCCACAGACCCGAATAAAAATGTGATCCTGCTGGGGGGACTTCAATGGCCGAATAGGCGGCTTAAATAACTGTGAACCTGAACTGACGGAAGGCTTTAACATCTATCCAAAGAGGACAACTCAAGATCTTAAATCGAACAGTCGAGGCTGTAAACTAGTGGAAGTCATGGAAGACTTTGGCATGATAGTTCTAAATGGAAGGACTAAGTCAGATAAAAACGGTGAATATACCTACTTGGCACCGAACGGCAGTAGTACAATAGATCTGGCATGGTTAAACTTAAATTGTTTAAAATTCTTGAAGGATTTAAAGGTGTTGAACCTTGCCGGTTTTACAAAACATTTAATGTGCCTCTTGACACTGAAAGGTGAGCCTCAAATTCCAGAAGAAATCAAAACTATTGATAAACTGATATCCTCTTGGGAATTACCGAAAATACAAGAATTTCAAAAAATCCTCCAACAAAGCCCAGAAATATATATTTTGCCTGAGAACATAGAATGGGCAAACGCAAATTTAACCAACACCATAAATAAAGCAGCCCAAAGCGCAAATATCCTAACAAAAATTCCTATAAGACTTGACAAAGAATATACAAATAACCCTTGGTTTAACCAGGATTGCAGAACCTCAAAAAAACTAACAAGAACGGCTTACAATGATTGGAGACACAGAAGAGGGGAGGATCAATATCAACGCTACATTATACAAAGAAGAGAATATAAAACACTGCTAAAAAACTCAAAAGACGATTACTACAACAACATAATAGAAAGAATAGCTAACACAAGAAATCATACGGAATTCTGGGAAACTGTGAGAAGATTTTCGAAGCGAGGAGCAAAAGAAGATAATGTAGTCCAATTGGAGAAATTTGAAGAAGCATTTTATGAATTCTACCAAACTGAAAATGTGGCGATGAAAAGTCCTCAAAAAAACCCGCTGCTGTCTCATCCTTACTTGGACGCAGATATTTCCCTGGAGGAGCTGCAGGCCTGCATAGGCAAAAGTAAGCTTAAAAAAACCCCGGGAAAGGATGGACTACAGAATGAATTCTATAAAATTCTCACCCCAGCCTGGGAACACTACCTGTTAGCTCTTTTCAACAAAATTTTACAAAAAGAATCAACACCTGCCGCTTGGTCTCAGGTGGATATGAGATTAATATACAAAAAGGGAGATAAAGAGGATCCTACGAATTATAGAGGTATTGCCATATTAAATTCTATCACAAAGATATTTACCAGCATTCTCGAAGGCAGGATCTCAGCCTGGGCAGATAGCGAAAGTGTTATACCGGAAGCACAAACCGGCTTCAGAAAAGGAAGAGGCTGCACAGAGAATATTTTTATTCTAAATACCCTAATTGGTAACACGATACGTCTGAAAGGTCGCTATGTGTTTGCAGTTTTTGTTGACTTCCAGAAGGCCTTCGACTCTATAAAACACCCTCTTCTCTGGAACAAGTTGGCTACAATTGGAATCAGCAACAAATTAATAAACATTATAAAAAGTCTCTACGATTCGGCAATAATGACGCTAAAAATAAACAATAAAACGTCGAAAGAAATAAAAATAACAAGAGGTGTGCTTCAAGGCGATACTCTGAGCCCCCTTTTTATTTAACCTGTTCACGAGCGACCTGGAAAAACATCTAAGAATGAATGGAAATAGAGGAGTACCCTTAAATGACAAGGTAGATATCCCATTATTGATGTATGCAGATGATCTGGTGCTACTCTCGGATACGGAGTTTGGTGTGGAGAGGCTTCTCGATTCGCTGAAATCGTACTGCAAAACGAATGGTCTTAGAGTAAATGTAAATAAAACTAAGATTGTCCCTTTCGGAAGGAGCGGAAACTGCAAGAGACTAACGAAAAAATTCTATATGGGAGAGGAGATAGAAATGGTCTCACAATTCCAATATCTGGGTATTCTATTTTCTTGTAGTGGAAAGTTCTGTCATTCTGCGGACAATGCAATAAAAAAAGCAAATTTCGCAACAATAAAAACGACCTCCATATTGTCCTCCGCTAGGTCGGACTCATGGGAAACGAAGGTTCGACTACGAGAATCCTTGATCGACTCTACGCTGCTATACGCATCCGAAATATGGGCCCTTAGATACCTAGACAACCTAGAAAAAGCACATGTGAAATTTTTAAAAAGAGTCCTACACTTACCCGTAAATACACCGAATAATATCCTGAGACTGGAAACGGGAAGCCCTGCGCTGAGACACAAGATAATCAAGAGAGCACTTACCTGGTATTCCAAAGTTGCTAAAATGACGGAAGATCGCTGGCCGAAGATTGCTCTTGATCGGATGCGGATACTGGACAACAGTGATTCAAACAAGAAGGAATACAATTGGTTTACACAGCTAAGGGAGCTGCTCCAGGAAACTGGAAGCGAGGGCATCCTGAATAATGCGAATATTAAAAAAAATAACATCGAGGAAGTATCATCCGAACAAAAAAGACTAACCATCGATAAAGACCTGGAAGGGATGATCCATTCGAAGTACAATCCCCTCTTCAAACGCATCTACCAGAATAAAGGAGACGCGGAAGATTATCTATACATTAGAACCAACATCGAGAAACTACGGACAACTGCCCAACTCCGCCTGGCTAATACAAAAAAAAATCAACCTTTACATACAAGGAACGAAACACGTATTCGACGCCGAAAGCGAGTGCTCGATATGCAATCTACACGAAGCAGAAAACCTAGAGCATTTCCTACTTAACTGCCCTATTCACCACCATCTTAGGGCCTACCATTTGAAGGGGAAGACCTCAGTACTGGAGGTCCTAAAAATTGAGAATATATTTGATCTTAACGCACTACATTTTTATACAACATCGGCGCTGAAGATGAGGGCGTTTATCCTGAACGAGTAGAGAGAGGAAGAAAGAAGTGAAGAACTACCTAAGAGAAAAATAAGAAGAGAAACAGAAAAAAAAAAAAAAAAATTGCAATATCCTATATCTTTTTGTATATATTTATGTAAAAACACACTCCATGTTCTTTGTAAGGCGAAATTGCCAAACAATAAATAATAATAATAATAATAATAATAATAATAATAAGAGACCTCCGAGCAGCAAGTAAAAGATAATATTTTTGTACATAACAAAGTAAAAAGAAATTGCATTTAATTGCAATGAATATTAAAATATCCTAAGATCGTGTATAATTGACAATATTTGTAAGTATATCTGATATTTAATTTATATTCTTATTGTAATTTAAAATAGATTTTTTAAATAAATATTATGATCATAGGCCCTGATGAAGGTCGTGTTTGGCGACCGAAACGTCGGCAAATAAAAATTAAATAAAAGATTCCTGGCTGCAAATTCCCTGCGAATTCCTGAGTAAATCTCCACAGTTATAAAACATCAATTTAATTATTTTAATTAATTTTAATTGTGATTCAGAAGTAAGAATGAATATTACAATAATAGCACTTGCGATATATTATTGTAATAATTTTAATTGGCTTGAATTTTTCATAAGCCAAGAGAAAAACTCAATGGGCGAATATTTATTCTTTTGAGAATTTGCGGACCCGATTATTTTTTTTCCTTAGAATCGCCTCTAAATGAGTGCAAAATTTCATTTAGAAATTCGAACAGCAAGTGTGTCAGACAGACAGACAAACTCCTCATTTATATACCGTATATAATCATAAGTAATAAATGTGAGATTTAATTTTCAATTTTTCCTTATTTTAAAATGCGTTAACTCTGAAACTACCTGTCGGATTTTCATGGGCTTTATTTTTAATTTTTTTTTTTTTATTATTTTTAGAAAAACCTCATTTCATCAAAAGAATAAATGAAATATCAATTTGATGGGCAATTAATTAAATTCTATAATAATAGTTGGGAAGTAATTGAGCACAAATTATCCGATTAAATTGTATTGATGGGTAAGTGGGAGGGGAAGGGGAGGGGGAGAATAAATGTTTGTTTTTTTTGTTTGATGTTTATATATAATTAGCCCCCCCCCCCTCACCCCCCTCCCCATCTATTGAAATCTCTACCGGAAGAGACGAGGGTTTTCTTCAACAAGTGTTGGTTGGCCTTTCAAGTGGATTTTATCTCGAGACAAGTGGCTTTAAATTAATGGTCCTTTAAAAAAAGAAGAACGTGTGTGTTTGATCCCTTTCTATTTATGTTTTAAAACATTTCAAGTTGACGATTAAAATGTGTATGTGATTGAAAATTTGAGAAAAATTCCCTTTCTTAATCATTTAGAAATTATAAATATGCTTTGCATTTATCTTTTCTTTATTTTTTGTATATTTCGCTACAATAAATAAAGTTGAAAACAGGAATTAATTAATTTTTTTTTTTTTAATTTTGTTTTCATTTACGAGGTGACTTTGTAGAGACACTTTTTAAATGTTTCGATAAACTTGAATAATTTGTTTTTTTCGGCTACAGAGGCCATTTAGGGGTTATATCAATTGAATAATTTCTTTGTTTTGTAAGATATTATGTTCAAATAAATACCATAATAATATTTATAAAATTTCTATTTAAAGCACATTTTTGCTTCATCTGAAGGAAATTTCTAAAAAATACATGTAAATCAAAGCTTAAAAATTACATAATCACAATTTTGTAATAAGGGATGATATAGGTGTTGAATAAAGAAAAATCTGGTGTGACTGTCGCACAGCACACAACTTTCTCTTACCTTCGGTAATCGAAAGTTGTGTTCTGTGCTTGTCACACCAGATTTTTCGTGTCGACATATATTTAGTTTCCGCCGATATATTAAAATTCAAGATGTAAAATTTATAAGTATGGGAAAATATTTATATTTTGTTACCATGGCAACCATTTCTCCTATCTTTTCTATGAAGCACAAGAGTAAAGTGTGCTTCAAACAATTTTGAGGGCAAAACGAGAATATACATTTGAAAGAGCATCTAAAAAATAATTGATTTTTGAATTTTAATCAAAATCGTTAGAGCGAATTTTGAGAAAATCGAAAAAAACTGAAAAAGTACATCAGTAAAGTACTAGTACTCTTTGGCCGATTTTGATTAAAAGCTTATTTTTCCGGTCCCGGGGGCTGCCTAACTTAAATATAAAATTTCAACTTCCTAGCTCAATTCCTTCATGCTTAAAATTGAACACACACACACACACACAGACACACAGACAGACAGACCATGTCGCGAAAATCACTTTTTTGGATTCAGGGGACCTCAAAACGTGAAGATCCATCAAAATCTCGACATCGAATTTTTGACATGAAACCAATACTTTCTCTCTCTATATATATTACATATATACATAGGTAAGAGAAAGTAAAAAATAAGAAGGAATATAATTTCTTTATTGAGATGAGGCCACGGCTAACGTTTCGATCCTAGGTCCTTTTCTTAGAACCAAAACGTTAGCTCAATAAAGAAACTACTTTGGCTGCATTTTCTTCTTATTTTTCTTTCTTCAAGATCACAATTTTGGCCCAAAATATTTTTGTTTAAAAATAGACTCTCAAGTTCAATTTTTTTTTTATTTTTTTTTAATAGTATGCTATGGTTCTATTTAGGGAATAAATTTCATGGCAAAAAGTATATAGAGATTCAAAAATAAAATTTTACAAAATAGTAAAATGTAAAATATCTCAGGAAGAAGTTGAAAAATTTTATAATCAACTTGAATATTAATGATAACAAGCTCATGAAAATGCAGTCTAGTTTAGAAGCTCTAATTTTGTGAAGTTTGATATAAACACTTTTGTCTACCGCCAATTTTTTTTTTTTTTTTTTTTAAGAATCACACTTTTTTATCTATTTGGGGTCCAGGCATTCTTATTTAAGCCATTTGGTATCCAAATGGCTTAAATAAAATCATCGGACTGCCTAAGATCCGAACCCGCGACTCTTGGTATACAAGACAGGCGCGCTACCAACTACACCAAGCCCGAGGGCCCGCCAAAATTTGCGTGTTAATCCAAATAACCAATTAAATTATTACCTAGTTAAAATTAAATATTATTATGGTTTTTGTTTGAACTAGATATCTTAATAAAAAAAACAACGAAATTATTCAAATGCCTCTACAATATGACCTCTTGAAATTAAAAAAAAAAAAAAAAAATTATTTTAAATAATATAGTAAGGAAGAAAGAAAAAAAAGCGATTGCAGCTAATTTTATTTCGTTTATTATCGCTTCAAGCCGACGTTTCGGTCAGATATACAACCATCATCAGGGCTGAAGCGTCTCAACAAAATTCCTCACATTCGACATTTTCAAGAATTTTGTTGACACGCTTCAGCCCTGATGATGGTTGTATATCTGACCGAAACGTCGGCTTGAAGCTATAATAAACGAAATAAAATTATCTGCAATCGCTTTTTTACTTTCTCGTATAGAGAAAGTTATGTAATCGTAAAAAAATTCGACTTCGAGATTTTGATGTTTCTCCACGTTTTAGACCTCCCTGAGTCCAAAAATACCATTTTTGGCATTATGACTGTGTGTGTGTGTGTGTGTGTGTGTGTGTGTGTGTGTGTGTGTGTGTGTGTGTGTGTGTGTGTGTGTGTGTGTGTGTGTGTGTGTGTAAACACGATTGCTTAAAAACCAAAGCAGCTAGATCGATGAAATTTGGTATATGCTCCTTGCACTAAAATTGTAGATTTCTATCAACTTTTGGAGTAAATACGTCACTTGGAAGTAGTACTTTACTTAAAAAGTTTTTTCAAAAATTTTGAAATTTTCAATTTTGAAATGAATTTGTGAAACAAATGAATTTGTTTATATTTGCCCTTTTTTTAATGACACCTGTATGATTTTGTTTTGATTTTTTATCAAAATTAACGAATATTTTCTATTTCTTCTTTGATTATTTCAAAAACTATTCAGTTTTCGAAAAAATGTCAAAGAATAAAAACTTTTAAAATAGAGTATTTTATCATAATATAACAAAAAAATTGAAAATTTCAAAATTTTTGAAAAAACTTTTTAAGTAAAGTACTACTTCCAAGTGACGTATTTACTCCAAAAGTTGATAGAAATCTACAATTTTAGTGTAAGGAGCATATACCAAATTTCATCGATCTAGCTGCTTTGGTTTTTAAGCAATCGTGTTTACACACACACCCAGACGTAATTCCAAAAGAATATACGAGAAAGTCTCGGGGAAGTCAATCCCCATATTTTTTCTTTCTTCCTTACTACAAGATCTTCTCAGCTATCCGCCTCACTTTAATTTTAAATTATGTTTTCAACTCTTAGAAAATTGATAAAGATCTTTTAAGTATGACAGCCACCTTTTTCTAGTGTTGTTGTGACGTCATTGCGCAAATCGGGACAAAGATAAACAAACGTTAAGAAGTTTCACTTCAAAAAAATAAATAAAAACTTTACGCTCTAATGAGACATTATAATGGCAGTTAGATAACTGGATTTTTATCTTTAATGGATACAATAAATTTAGATGTAATTAAAGTTAAAGATAAACTTTTCACGAAGCGATATCTAATATAATATATTTGTATGTATATCTGTATGTCTGTCTCTATGGTATCCCCTCCCCTCCGCTCCCCTCCCCTCACACACCTTTTGGCATTTCACGTTTCTTCGTCTTGTTAAAGGTATGTTAATAGGAATCGCTTCGTTAGCAACTCATTGAATAGAACTCTTGATAACATCTGCATTTAATTGTGAAAATTGCACAAAATCCGTGTTTTCAATTCGATTTTATTTTAAATTTATTTCGTGCACGAGGACACACACCTCAAACCCGCCATCTCATGAAGTTACATTATTTCCTATCACTAACTCCTCCACCTGCGTTCATTTCTAGCTAATGAACTAATCCTTATTTCTGGTTCCTTTTATCTAACCTCTTCTATGCTAGGGTGATGTCCTAGTTGAGGAGGAACTCCCTCAGCACCGACTCCTTTCGAGGAATGCATCACTGAGAGGGAATCTTCTTCTACAGTACGGGATGTCACAGCAACTCCCTCTCCCCGTAGAGTTGCCTGGAGGCTATTGTGTTAAGATCCAATATTCCAATCCAGTGCCTGCTTGAGGATTTGTTTACATTAAATATTTAATGGAAAAATCCTGCATGTCTAGGATTTGAACACGGATCTTTTCAATCGAATGCACCAGACCACTGGACCCTTGGCCTACACGTATATGACTAATCAAGTTTGAATCGAGGTTTATTTATTGAATATTAATATCTAGATCTCGCAAATTATGTAATTACTCTAGATAGCCAACGACAGAACTCCGAAATTATGTTTTTAAGAGAGGAAGGATTAAAGAAGTGCTCCGGACAATAAGACATGAAATTCACTTGATATCGAACTCCAAATCTTCGTCTTCTCCTTCTTCGCCGCGGTGCGGGGTCTGAGGTCCTAACTTTTTAGCCCTCCATTCTATCCAATGTTGTTATCTCCGACAGGCCAAGCTCGGTCATGTCTCCTCTTTTAATTCGATGAAGCCAAGTCCGCGTTGTCGTCCGAGGAGCCCCATATCGTACGCCGTCCTCGCCACGCCACTACTCTCTTGGGGTACGACATGTAACCAGCGGAGACGCAATCAGCGATTGACGCTATGCCAAACCTGTTCTTGAGGGTGTCATTGAGGATGAGTGACACCAAGTGACCACCGGGCCGAACTCTAAATATACCCCTTTATGTCTGGATAGGACGAGAGTCATTTCAGTTCGTGGCTGGTTTTTCTTCCTAGACTTTGTGTCTACCGTGCAGCCTAATTGAGAAGCTTCCTAAGGTGTGCAAATTTGGATTTTCTATTGTGATTTATTACTTTATTGTACTAAAAATTATTTGTTTTTCGTAGCCTATAAATTCCAAAACTCAAGCTTTTTATCAAAACTCTGTACTCAATGTCAAAATGAAAATCAAAATATGAAAATAAAAAAATCGCAAATTTTGAATTAAATATTTTTGCGTAAAAGTAGAGAGCTATCTTTTAAATTTTTGTTTTGAAAAGAAGGTTGAGGTTTTGCACTCTTATAGAGGATGTCATGGAGAGTACAGGAAAAATGGTTGGTTTTTCAAATGCTCATTTGAGGAGGTTCAAAATTTCTGAGAGAATTGAGTTCGTTTTGAGAAATAAAAGCCAATTAATTAGAATAAAATAAAATATTCAATGAGTATAGTCAAAAAATTCTCGAAAATGACAATCGCCAATATTTAAAAATAAGGAAGTCACGAGACTCAGACTAGTCTCGGCAACGTCGCATAAAATAATTCTCTTTTCTCGCTGTCAGTTACATTTTTTTTTTCCCATTTTACGATATTTTTTTTTGCAAATCGTCCATCGTGTTTAAACTAATTTGCATTAATCATTGTAAATAAAATAAAATTGAAGGCGTTTAAGATTTAAAATAAACAGCTGATAAATGCAATGCTGCCAGATCTATATTACGTGAAAAACTGCTCAAGTCCAAAATCATTTATTTATTATTTTTGGTAATTAAATTATTCACTTAATCCAATTATAAACTATGATAGGTCACGACTAAATTATAATAAGGAATTTTGGCATTCAAATTTTTAATTTTATTAAAAATAAATTTAGATTCTAATATGACTTACAGAGTACTTTCCGAACAACCTTAAGTGAAATGATAAAATTTTTATATTCTTTTTTCTCAAAAAATTAAAATGTTAATTACGGCCACCTGTTGCATATAACAGAGATAAAGGTATCGCCTCTAATGCTAGACGATAGTGATTCTTAATTATAATCTTAACTAATAAACGATCAGTGACTTCAATTAGAATATAGAATAAAGAAATATTGAAACCGCACATCTGGATTGTTTAGGGTCAATTACCGCACATAACGGTTTATAGAAAGAATAAAAATGGAAAGGAAATTTTGAGCAGGTTTTAGCAAGCACAGGTCAAGAAAGAAGAAGAAGAAGATGTTTGCATTTTATAATCCAATTATGTATGTATTCGGGTATGTTGTAATTATTGATTGGCCGACGATTTCATTAATTGTCTAATAATCTCTTCCCCTCTCTCTCCATTCTCAATTTTATTACTCTAAAACAAGTTTTGGGTATTAAAATGAATTGGTTCGTTAAGTTTATTAAGGGGGAACGGGAGCGAAGTGGTTACGCATGTTTTTCCCGATAAGATGGCGTTGTGTGTCATAACAAGTATGCCCGAAAAATCAAGTAATTCAAAAATTTGCCAAAAGATGTCAGAATGGTAGCTAATAATATTTAATGCATTTGGTTGATTTTCATTGATCTTTTAGCAATAAATACTTTATAAATGTTCTTATATATTATGTATCTTTTATAAAAGCATAAAAATATATAAATATAGGCCAGATATAGGCTAATACTATATCGTCTGTTAGACTAGCCTGCCATCTATTGCAAGAATGCTGAACTAATTTGACAGTTGAATTTTAAATAAATCATCTAAATATTTCTTAATTAATATGTGATTAATAATAACAATAAATTCATTTTTAAATTTAAAAAAAATTAAAGATTATTGTGACACATTGTTTTTTTGTATTTGCTTGATAACAAAAAAATTAATTACGTTAATTTTTTAATAAGTCATTAAAAAAATTATAGCTCGATGTCCCAATAATCTCTTATGAATTAAAAAAAAACCGCATTGAAAAATTCCTTATAATAGTCTAGTAAATTTAGTGTTTGTTGCTTATTAACTTGGGGAATTGAACAAATAACACTTCAAAATTAAGCAGGCTTCCGGTTGATGGATTTTAATTAAAGCTTTATAGGAACATAGATAGCCACCACCTAGTTGCAATCAATTGTCTATTTCACGCATGAGTTACGTATAGATACATACTAGCCGCGCCACCCGCCTTCACCTCGACCTTTTATTAGACAAATATTTGTTACCAAGTAGAAAACTGACACTAAAATGTGACGTACTGTATAAAAGATCGTTAATTTTAGCAACATTATTTAGTGAAGTGAAAGTGACATTTGAAAAATCAAAAATCAAAATATCTTGGGGGGGGGGGGGAAGTACCAAGAGTCAAAAGAACTTTTGGAAATATGGGAATTTTATTTTTCAATTCTGTGAAGTGTCTTTTAAAATTTTAATGTGTACAGTAAGGGACAATATTAAGTCCCACGCATGCGTTTTCTACTTGTGATTATTTAATTGTTTAAAAAAAAAAAAATATTATATATTTTTTAATGGAAAGTTTCTAATAAAGATTTTCATTTTCTCTTAAAAAAACAATGAAATAATCAGAAGTAGAAAATGCATAGGTGGGATTTAATATTGTCCCTCACTGTACAAAATAAAAAATTTTTTGGTTAAATATTTTTTGAAATTTAAGTTACGGACTTAACTAGTCTTAGATATTTTTAACAAGTGGGAATCGAACACAGGATCTCCAGTCTTTTTGGGGTCATCGGGGTGTTGGAAAGGCTAGAGGTCCTGGGTTCGATTCCCCGAGGCCATGGGGCACTTGACCCACCAACAAAAAATATAAAACATTTTATTTGATATTAATATTAATTAATTTGCTTTAAGGAAGAAAGAAAAAAATTTGGGGGATTTCTGGATTTGTAAGCCCCTTAAAAGCAGGTCCTTTACCCCTAATCTGAAATAATAAAATCACCCCTGGGAAAAAAAATACGTCCAGTAGTTTCAGAGTTTATGCGTTATTTTATATAATGGTATAAATAGATTTGGACAAATGAATTGCATAGTAATTAAGCATAAATTCGCACATATGTAATAATTAAATCATAATTGCGCAAGGAGGCTAAATGGAATTGCTCCGGTTAGGAGGCTGCGGTGTCGATGGTGACTCATCTCTTCTCTCTCTCTCGCTCTCTCTGTCTGTCTGGGTGGTCGAACAGACCCGACAGACGGCTTAAAAGGAGAGGAGGGGGGGTCCAAGGAGAGGGCAGTCACCTAAATAAAAAAAGAGCGAGTCGAGATGGTCCATGACCAAGAATTTCTCAAGGGTGTTTAGCTAGAGCGTGTGCATTTCATTTAAAAAGAAAAAAAGAAAATGGGTTTTATTAAAAATAAAAGGAATTTCTTTGTATATTCAAAAAAAGCCCCATTAAAAACCGTCAAGTGGTTTCAGAGTAAAAGGCTTGCAAATAAATAGAAAAGAAAGAATTAAATCTCACAATTATTATTTTATAATTAATCAAATAAATATTAAATTTTTTTTTTTTTAATTTAATTTCATTTTTCCAATTTATCTATTAAGAGACTTAATAAATTTGTCTGTCACGTTCGGAATTTTTAAATGAAATTTTGTAATCTTTGAAAGATCTTTATAGAGAATCCATGAAAAATAGTTGGGTTCCCAAATTTCCAAAATGGGTAAGCTCAAAAAAATCCCATTGAAAAGCATTGAGTGTTATATCTCTTCATAGGGAAAATTAAAGTTAATTAATTCTAATAATTAAATCTCTCAAATGGAAAATAATAACAATTATTATATAATTAAATTTTCTTAATTTTTCCTTTAATGCATATAGGAATTTAAAAAAATAAATTTTAAAGGCTTATATGAAATAATTAAGGAAAAACGATCAGGCCGCATTTGGAGCCTCGCCAGCTGATCCCTGTGGGCTTTGAGGCTAGTATTCATATATTTGGAATAAAAATTTTTTCTTTAATTATGATTAATTAAATTATAAATTAAATTTTTTTAATAATCAAAATATCAAATAATCAAAATTAATTTTTTTAATAATCGTTAATTATTAGATGATTATTAAATAACAATACTTAATTATTTGCTAATAATTCCTTTACCCAGAAATTCTTCAACTTTAAACAAACTGACATTTTTCTTTTTTTGCATGGAATTCTTTTTGCTCTAGAGCTACGTGACTTTGAATTAATTTTCGAGGAGAATTTTTTTCTCCATTCAACAGTTGTTTGTGGCGATATAAAATTTTTTTTTTTTTCTTCACCACTCTATCTACCCTGAGGATGGCTCCTCGAAACGCCGATTTTTTTTTTTGTCTTCAATTAGAATTAAAATCACTCAAAGTTTTATTGTTTTTTCTTTCCATTATGAAAATAGAAACAAGAAGTTTGAAAAGAGAGAGAGAAAGAGTAGTACGAGTTGGGAATTAAAGTAATTTTGCAATTCGCTTTGTTATTTATGCATCTCTTCTTAAAACACCTATCCATCCATTTTCATTTGATAAAAGCTTTCAAAAAACTTTCTTGTTTTTTTTTTTCCAATTTTCTAATTTAACGCCATTAAAATTTTCTATTTTCGTTTGCGCCATTAATGAAAAATATTTGATATAAAAGGAAGAAGTTTCTAGAAATAATAGAATTGATTAGATGAATATTAACGAGATCTTAAAAAAAAAAACTGGTGTGATTGTCGCACAGCATACAACTCTATTCTGTGCTTGTCACACCAGATTTTTCGTGTCGACATATATTTAGTTTCCGCCGATATATTAGAATTCAAGATGGGAAAATATTGATATTTTGATACCATGACTTTTATCTTTCCTATGAAATACAAGAGTAAAGTGTGCTTCAAACAATTTTGAAAGCAAAATGAGAATATACATTTTAAAGAGCATCTAAAAAATAATTGATTTTTGAATTTTAATCAAAATCGTGAGAGCAAATTTTGAGAAAAACGAAAAAAACTGAAAAACTACATCAGTAAAGTACTAGTACTTTTTGGCCGATTTTGTTCAAAAGCTTCTTGTTACGTCCTAGAGGGGTACCTAACTTAAATATAAAATTTCAACCTCGTAGCTCAATTGCTTCATGCTTTAAATTATAGTCGAGTTTCCCATTTGAGGAGGCTCAAAAAAATTCCCCATTGAAAATCATTGTAAATTTATTGGGAAAAATCAAAGCTAATTAATTCTAATAAAATAAAATAATTAAATCTTTCAAATGAAAAATTATAAAAATTAGTATTTAATTAAATTTTTTTATTTTAATTAGCTAAGAAATATGTGGGGTAAGTCTATAATTCCCGGATATCTCTACAGGCTGTAGGAATTTTGACCCCCTTTGGCAAGGCGCGGAGTCCCTTTTTTATATATTTCACCACTTTACGGTATATACGAAAGTCTTATTAAAATTAATTTTAATAATATAATAAAAATAAAAGAGACAATTAGAGGACAAACAATGCCTTGTTTTAAGATAAAGCCAATTAAGTTCTCAAAAGGAATTGAGTGGTGGGGGGAGGTTCTATTCTAGGAAGAAACAAGATAAAACCATTAAGAGAGTGGAGGGGAGGGGGTGGGGGGATGGTATCAAAAATGATGGACGCCACCTTAAAAAAGGGAGGAAAAATTCTCCTTTCTTTATCTCTTGGTTTGAAATTACAATCTATATTTAGTAAGAACGTTAAAAGGGTTAAAGAGTGAATATTCATTACGTAGTTATATCATGAATGAATGAGGGAAAAAAAAAAATTTTTTAGTATTTATATAGTGGATCTTGCTTTATATCATTTGTGAGAGTTAATTAAAAAAATTAAATTTATTTTTATTATAATAAATTGTTTATTAATAATAATTTTAATTTGAATGAATTAAAAAAAATTAAATGAAAATTTATTGTTTAAAATTTATTAATTAATTTTAATGAGACCAATTAGCGATGCTCCATATTAAAGTTTTTAACAAACTTACAATGAATTTAGAATATAAGTGTTATATATCATTTTACTCCGGGAGAACGTCTAGTT
>JAKCPI010015557.1:0-14447 GCA_023213315.1 Euborellia annulipes
ACTTGGAGTTTGGTCATTGGCCAGTGAACACGTAAAAAGATTATCTCTCTAAACTTTTAATTAAAAAAGTGGTATTTTTTTAACTTGTGTGCCTCAAATTTTGCCTATAAGTGAATATTATTACCCCTGAACGAGCTGTGAACTTTTCCTGGTCGCCGCTCTGCTTTGAAGGGGCCTTAGATGAGAGAAGTCAACTACTTGGAATTCTGATTTTCGTAACTATTATTATTAAAATAAACATTATCCGATTATTTAAATAGATCAATGAAAATAAAAGATGAATATAAAAATGTTAAAGGAGAAATTATAGAAGAATATTTAAATTTTAAAATAGAAAACTAATATTAAAATCTGAATTGTGAATGAGAATAAGCGAAATAAACAAAATATCAAAGTCCAATTCATGCAAATTATTTAATTAAATTAGAGCAAAAAAGGAAAATTGCACTCCTTTAGTTGATCCAGGGCACTTATCCTTGGAAAGACATGTCGATGTGCCGCGGCATGTGAAGATTGGAACCCTCTTTTTTCCCCTCCCCACCCTTTTTCTCTTTTGCTCGCTTGTTCTCACTGGGTTGCCGGTTGGGCCGAGTTACACATATTAAAAAAAAAAAAAAAAAAATAAATAGTAATAATAATGTTAATGGTAGAAGAACTTTAAAAGGAAAAAAAAGGAAAAAAAAAAAAAAGAAGAAAGAAAAGAAATACTATCTAATTAACGAAAAATAACGGTTAAACTTATATAGTTGAATAAACATAAACAAACAAACAAAAAATTAAGAGAAAGTAGAAAAAGCGAATACGACATATAGTATATTGAATATTTGAGTGAATTTTTAGTGGAAGATAGTGGAAAAGTAAATTAGTGTAATAAAATAAAAGAGATGGGCGACAAGAAGGGGCATAAACCATTTGCGAGGGGGGGGCGCTGTTTTGAGGTCGCCTCCATTCCAGGATCATGAGCAGGACTCCAAGAAGATAAAGAAGTCTCTTGACACATTCGATCCAGAGGTCGTCATCCGTGAGTCCTCCCGACCCGAAATAACTCAAAACCAACTCATGCTGGAGATGATGGAGGAGCTGAAGAAGATAAGAGCGACATCCGAAAGAAATTCTGAAGAATTGATAAAGATGAACAGTTTACTTATGGAAGAAATAACGAAAAACAGAGAGAAATCGGAAAGGCTGGAAACGGAGATGGAAATGATTAAGAGGAAATTGAATGATTATGAGGAAAAATTTGAGAGGATGGAAAGGGAGAAGAAAAGAATGAACTTGGTAATGAAGGGAGTGGCCGAGGCGAGGGAGGAGAGGACTCCGGATACTCTTTTGCTCGTGAGGGAGGTATTAAGTGAGAAACTCAAGATTGAAAGGGAAACCCCAAAAATTCTGTCAGCAAGAAGAATAGGCCCGAAACATGAGGGTGGCAATCGAGCAATATTATTATCTACAGATGACTACGATTTCAAAATAAATTTATTAAAGATGAAAGGAAAATTAAAAGGCACCGGCATTTACTTAGAAGAAGATCTAACCCAAAATCAACAAAAGCAGAAACAAAGACTCCTTCCGCACCTGAAGAAGGCCAAGAGGGAGAAGAGGAGAGCGTTTATCCGGACGGACAATACCTTGATCATCGACGGAGTGGCCTACGTCCTAAAGAAGGATGAGGACACCCTAACCAGGATTTCAAAAAACTAAGTCGGAGGAAGACCCACAGGAGAGGAAACAAAAATACAAAAGGCCGAAAACAGCAAGAGGATGACTTTAATATTGCATTTTGGAACATAGAGGGCATCAACAATCTTACTAAACTAGACTCTGTCCAACAATCTTTTCTAAATGGGCAGAATATTATCTGTCTCGTCGAAACATTTGTGGAACGGGAAGAACTAAAACTTCCAAACTATCTAAAGAACTATGACACCTTTCATGTGGAGGCCGTCAGAGAGAAGACAGTGGGAAGAGCAAGCGGTGGTATAGCGATCCTAGTGAAGAAATCAACAGGAATAACGGTCTCTATTGTGGAATCAACCAGCATGTGGCTATTAATTGAGGTACACACCCCTTCACGTAACTACATAATTGGTTCAGTATATATGAAACCTGATATAAACTCAGAAATATGTATTGGACAACTCGAGGAATGCCTGACTCTTCTGGACTCCTCAGGCCTGGATAAAAATGTGATCTTGCTTGGGGACTTCAATGGTCGAATAGGCGGCTTAAACAACTGTGAACCCGAACTGATGGAGGGCTTTAACGTCTATCCAAAGAGGACATCTCAAGATCTTAAAACGAACATCCGAGGCTGTAAACTAGTGGAAGTCATGGAAGACTTTGGCATGATTGTTTTAAATGGAAGAACTCTGTCAGACAAAGACGGGGAATATACCTACTTGGCACCGAACGGCAGAAGTACAATAGATCTGGCATGGATAAACTTAAACTGTTTAAAACTCTTGAAGGATTTGAAGGTGTTGAACTTCGCCGGTTTTACAAAACACTTAATGTGCCTCTTGACTCTGAAGGGCGACCCCCAATCACCAGAAGAAATGAAGACTATTGATAAATTGATATCCTCTTGGGAACTACCTAAAATACAAGAATTTCAAAAAATCCTCCAACAAAGCCCCGAAATATATCTTTTGTCTGAGAACATTGAATGGACAAACGCAAATTTAACCAATACCATAAATAAGGCAGCCCAAAACGCAAAAATCCTAACAAAAGTTTCTATAAGTTATAACAAAGAATATACAAATAACCCTTGGTTCAATCAGGAATGCAGAAGCTTAAAAAAATTAACGAGGACGGCTTACAATGATTGGAGACACAGAAGAGAGGAAAATCAATACCAACGTTATATTACACAAAGAAGAGAATACAAAACACTGCTAAAAAACGCAAAAGACGAATACTTCAACAACATAATAGAAAGGATAGCCAACACAAGGAATCATATGGAGTTCTGGGAAACTGTGAGAAGAATCTCGAGACGAGGATCAAAAGAGGATATTGTAATTCAGTTTGATAAATTTGAAGAAACGTTTTATGAATTTTATCAAATTGAAAATGTAGTGATGACGGGTCCTCCTAAGAACCCTCCACTATTTCACCCTTACTTGGACGCAGATATTTCCCTGGAAGAGCTGCAGGCCTGCATAGGCAAAAGTAAGCTAAAAAAAACACCGGGAAAAGATGGACTACAGAATGAACTCTATAAGATCCTCACTCCAGCGTGGGAACACTATTTGCTAGCCCTTTTTAACAAAATAATGCAAAAAGAATCTACACCTGCTGCTTGGTCTCAAGTGGATATGAGACTGATATACAAAAGGGGAGATAAAGAGGATCCTGCGAATTATAGAAGCATTGCCATATTAAATTCAATCACCAAGATATTTACCAGTATACTCGAAGGCAGAATTTCAGCCTGGGCAGATAGTGAAAATATCATCCCGGAAGCACAAACTGGCTTCAGAAAGGGAAGAGGCTGCACAGAGAATATTTTTATATTAAATACGCTAATTTGTAACACGATACGTCTCAAAGGCCGCTACGTGTTTGCGGTGTTTGTTGACTTCCAGAAGGCCTTCGATTCCATAAAACACCCTCTTCTTTGGAACAAGTTGGCGACAATTGGAATCAGCAGTAAACTAATAAAAATTATAAAAAGTCTCTATGATTCGGCAATAATGACGCTAAAAATAAACAATAAAACATCGAAAGAAATAAAAATAACAAAGGGGGTGCTTCAGGGTGACCCTCTGAGCCCTCTGCTATTTAACCTGTTCACGAGCGATTTGGAAAAACATTTAAGAATGAATGGACATAGAGGGGTGCCCCTAAATGACAAAGTAGATATCCCGTTATTGATGTATGCAGATGATTTGGTGCTGCTCTCGGACACGGAGATCGGCGTAGAAAGGCTTCTTGACACGCTGAAATTATACTGCGAAACAAATGGCCTTAAAGTAAATGTACATAAAACTAAGATTGTCCCTTTCCGAAAAAGCGGAAACTGCAAAAGACTATCCAAAAAATTCTACATGGGAGAGGAGATAGAAATGGTCTCACAATTTCAATATTTGGGTATTTTATTCTCTTGTAGTGGAAAGTTCTGCCATTCCGCTGACAATGCAATCAAAAAAGCAAATTTTGCAACAATCAAAACGACTACCATATTGTCTTCTACTAGGTCCGACTCGTGGGAAACGAAGGTCCGCCTACAGGAATCTTTGATTGACTCTACGCTGCTATACGCATCCGAAATATGGGCTCTTAGATACCTAGACAACCTAGAGAGAGCACACGTGAAGTTTTTAAAAAGAGTTCTTCACTTACCTGTAAACACACCGAACAATATCTTGAGACTGGAAACGGGGAGCCCTGCGCTGAGATACAAGATAATAAAGAGAACACTTAACTGGTACTCTAAAGTCATCAAAATGAAGGAAGACCGCTGGCCGAAGATTGCCCTCGATCGGTTGAGAGTACTGGACAACAGTGACTCAAATAAAAAAGACTACAACTGGTTTACACAGCTAAGGGAGCTGCTCCGGGAAAGTGGAAGCGAGGACATCCTGAATCTAGGGAACCTCGGGAAAACCAACATTGAAGAAGCTTCTGCCAAACAAAAGAAGTTAACCATCGATAAGGACTTAGAAGGGGCGATCCATTCCAAATACAACCCTCTATTCAAATGCATCTACGAGAATAAAGGAGATGCTGAAGGCTATCTATACCTGAGGACTAATATCGAGAAATTAAGGTCAGCTGCCCAACTCCGCCTGGCTAACACAAAAAAAATTAGTCTATACATTCAGGGTACGAAACATGTGCTCGATGCCGAAAACGAATGCTCCATATGTAACCTACATGAGTCAGAAAACCTGGAACACTTCCTGATGAACTGCCCTATATACCATCATCTTAGGGCTTACCACCTGAAAGGGAAGACTTCAGTGCAGGAAATCCTGAAAATTAGAAATATAACCGACCTGAACGCTCTACACTTCTTCACAACATCGGCTTTGAGGATGAGGGCGTTTGTCCTGAATGAATAGAGAGAGGAAGGAAGAATTGGAAGATTTCGAAAAAAATAAGAAGAAAAAATAGAAAACAAAAAAAAAAAAAAAAGAAAATTAACAGATTATATCTTTATGTAAATACTTATGTAAAACTTACTCCATTGTCCTTTGTAAGGCGAAATTGCCAAACAATAAATGAAATAATAATAATAATATTTTGATGACGCATCCGGGAGTCTGATGTGCTTTTGTATCTTTGAGGGTGCGTTTGAGGCGGCTCTATCGTAATCGATCTAATGGTAGGGACCGGGTAACACATGTTCCTATTATGAATTAGGCTAGGTAGGATCTCTTTCAGGGTGCCCCTTGGCCTCTCGTTTACTCTTAATCCAAAAAATCACGATCATTCTCACTGATATAATTTCTCCCGCCTTACGGTATTTCGGTTTATAAATAGACAAGTGGTAAAGCCCGCCTTTACCACTGCGAGCAATTGCAAAATTTTAAAGTTTCAAATTTCCCTCTTTGACTTAAATTTTATATTTCCATCTCCCGCTCCACTTCTTGTAACTCTAGCCAATCAGCGAGAGAACAGGCACATAGTAACTTATAAGTCTAATCTTTTTGATTCAAATTTTTAAAGCGTTTAGCGTGATTGTGCATGGAGCACATTCTTTTTGCTTTACTTGTTTTCGTTTTGTTTTATACGATTAATACAATATGCGGAAGAAAATAAGTCCATCTCTTATTATCTACTCATTGAATTTGGTTGTTTTGGATATTATTACTATCAAAATAATTTGAGGAGATAAGTAATATTGTGAGGTGATTGGGCATAATTAACGAATCATTCGAATTAGGGTATTCTATTTATTCTACTTTAACTCTACCTTAACACTTATGTTAGTTGGCCTATAAGGTCCGAATGAATGGAATTAGGCTATAGCTAAAATCTTTTACGTTTTTAATATAGAAAAATAAAAAATGTATTTATACAATACATTATTGATAGAGGCAAAATAAAACTATTTATTCATATGTACATTTTGTAGACGGACTGATGATGAGACATTAAAAATATCTCGAAACGTCTCCGGAGTCGAGAAGCATATAAAGGCTTTTTATTTGGCTGAACCTGCCCTATCAAAACCATGTTCTGAATAATTGTAATCAATTATTCAGAAGAATAAAAAGCGATAAATATATCTGTTGAATGAATGTCTTGGTGAAGGTTGGAAAACAAAGACTGGCCTTCTCATAAAAATTGTTTTCTTCCAAAAAAAAAATAATAATAAATTAAATCCTCATTTAAAATATGCGAAGAAAGTAATATATTCAACAATTATTGTACAAAACGAGTTTCTCCTTGTGCCCAGTGCATAACGAGTGGGTTTGTTTCGGTACTTAAGAGCATACCAAACTTAAGTATCGCTACTGGATCCGTACTTTACTTGACACTTGCTTGATGGTCTTTGCCCATTTTATGATGTCTGGACAATTTTATTTTTATTATATGCCACTGCTTCTTGCGAATGCACGCATTACTCACTTAACGCTCGGCTAGGGTGTCATAAAAATGAAACTTTGCAAATTAACTTAATTAAACTTTATGTTTATTATGGGATTTTATTTACAAAAAATATTTAAATAAAAATTTTTTATATTTATTTGAAATTAATTAAATTGTATGTATATGTACCATCAAGAGAAAAGATATTGGACAATATGGCGGCTACCTGCCATAAGGCTCAAATGCCAGGTAGCCGCCATATTGTCCAATATCTTTTCTCTTGATGGTAATTTTATTAAACTATATTAAATAAATTTTAGGTAAAGAAAAAAAGATGCGTCATAAACAACTTTACCTGATAATATTTTTTTGAATACTTGATCTTTGTAATTTTGCAGTACATTTAATTCCATTATATTGGACCTTATATGGCCGCTTTATTTATTTACCTAAGTGCTTTCCTTCTCAGAAACTCAGCCTTAAGGTGCCTGTCCATTTGAGTGTTTTTTTTTAAACTCTCAGAGAGTTTTCCAATTGCAATTATCCCTCATGTCTTTTTTTATATGGGGTATATTTTATTTTTTTATTTTTTATTATCAAAAGGGCCATTTTCTTATGAGATGGCATAGTGACTGTTCATAGCCTCCAAATTTATACTCTCCAATACGAACTGGTTTGGTATTGTGAAAGTGACTATAGGAGAGAATATAAACAAAAAAAAAAAAATCTGGTGTGACTGGCGCACAGCACACAACTTTCTCTTACCCTTCGGTAAGAGAAAGTTGTGCACCGTGCTGGTCACACCAGATTTTTTGTGTCGAGATATATTTAGTTTTCCATAGCACCTTAGTTTCAAACTTGCATTTTAAATGTTGATTGCTTGAAATAAACTATGGTTATTTTTCAAAATTTTAATCTCATATTTGGACATTTTATACACAATATAGATTCGTAAATAAATACAATATTTCATAAGAATTGGAAAAAAAAATTTTAAATGCCTAAAAAGTTCCAAAGGGGACCCCCTTTTGAATCGAAATTAACATACAAATCCCTATAGGAAATTAACATTGGTCAAATGCGAAGATAAGGTAGAAAAATTTAAAACGCGTAGAAAGAGAGAAGATAGTTTTGTGAGAGAGAGAGATATGTTTTCTCCGAAAAAAAAATGGGCGTTTAAATAATAATTGATTTTTAATCTAATAAAAAGAAAAAGATTTAAATTCGGTTACCATGGCAACCATTTATTTCTCCTATCTTTCCTATGAAGCACAAGAGTAAAGTGTGCTTCAAACAATTTTGAGGGCAAAACGAGAATATACATTTGAAAGAGCATCTAAAAAATAATTGATTTTTGAATTTTAATCAAAATCGTTAGAGCGAATTTTGAGAAAATCGAAAAAAAACTGAAAAAGTACATCAGTAAAGTACTAGTACTTTTTGGCCGATTTTGATTAAAAGCTTATTTTGTCGGTCCCGGGGGGTGTTTAACTTAAATATAAAATTTCAGCCTCCTAGCTCAATTCCTTCATGCTTAAAATTGAACACACACACACACACACACACACACACACACAGACAGACAGACAGACAGACCATGTCGCGAAAACCACTTTTTTGGATTCAGGGGACCTCAAAACGTGAAGATCCATCAAAATCTCGACATCGAATTTTTGACATGAAACCAATACTTTCTCTCTCTATATATTTCATATATAGGGTACGAGAAAGTAAAAAAGCGACAATTTGTAAGTTATAAACGAACATTATGTCATCTCATAAGTTTTGATGTTGAAAAATTAAAAAAAAATATATATAGGGGTCTATATAAAAAGAATGTGCTGGGGTAAAAGAGAGAATAAAAAAACTCAAATGGTCTGGCACTCTTTGTTAATAATTCTACTGGCACTCGGATGTATTGTAGGTTTTCTTGTCACTAGCTGAAATTGTTGTGGCAAAATATTTTGTCTTTTAAAGGCCAGCACAGCCCTCGGGACGTGGTGTAGTTGGTAGCATGCTGGCCTTATATACCAAGGGTCGCGGGTTCGGATCCCAAGCAGTTTAAGCCATTTGGATACCAAATGGCTTAAATAAATATGCCTGAACACCTAATACTTATATTATTAAATACATAAGTATCGTTAAAGTCTTATATGGCCTGAGTTGCCGAGAAGGCTTTGTGTATGTGTGTGTGAGTGGGAAAAAGGTTGTGAGTGTTTAAAAAAAAAGCCAGCACACTGAAAGATATTTTGCTATCGTAGTCCAAAAATCGCTGCTCTGCTCATTTGATGAGGTGAACATCACACTCAAAATGCTACTTCTAATAAAGTCTTAGCCCCTCCCTTCCCCACCCCTTCCCCTCCCATCACTTGTGATATTTAGAATGTTGTTTACAATTCCTAAAGGAACAACTACAGCAATTTTAACTTTTTGGGAAATTTTTTCTCGCCACATCTTCAAAAATGAGAGAGAGGACTGAAAAGTTCTCTCAAATTGTTTATAGACAAAACGAAGAAAATCTACCTGAAACAATATTGAGAAATTCATCTGATGGAAGAAGAGACTATTTATAAAATAATAAATAGTAGTAATGGTGGCTGTGAGGACCAGGATATAAATAATTTTTCTTCCTCACTGGCTGTCTATCATTTTTGCCAAACAAATAATGTAATGCTTTTAAAAATCTCTATATTATAATAATAAATAAGTATTTAATCGAATCCTAATATTTTTTTTTTTTCAAGTGCAAGCCAACATATATGAAATACTAAAAAAATAAAATAAACATGAGTTGCAAATAAGGGTATAAAAGAAATATGATATGTAACTGCTCTAAAAAGTCTCCCTTAAAAAGTATCGTCCCTAGACTTAGGCAACCGCATAGACAGAAACGGCTCTGGGTGTGTTACTTTACTAATAATAATAATAATAAATGTATTTTTTTGGAATTAATTTTTTTATTATTTAATACCCACATGAATGGATAAAAACTTTTCAATAAATATTTTTAAAAACTAGAGACGAAGTTGTTAATTTTTAAAGGAAGTAGTGATGGAGATTTAAAACCCAAAAGAACCTTGACTTGACGTGTTCTTCCTCCTGCCTGAGGACATGGCATGCAATCTTCCATAAAATATCAATTCTGCTATTTACCATGGTTAATTTAAATTCAGGAATTTTTAAGCTTTCTTAATATTTAATTTGGCATTAACAAACTTGGTTCCAGGCATTTTTTATTCACTGTTTTAAACACAGGAATTATATTGAATATTTTCGTTAGAATAAAAAATATTTTTTTTAAAAGAATTTTGAGCTATAAATTCTAGAAATTATCAGTTGGGAACTTTATGAGTTAAAAAGGTTTTTCTACAAGGGAGTGAAATTTGAAAAATTTTATTATTTTGAATTCAAGCTTGCCCGGGAGCCGTGGCTCAGTGGGAAGACATTAGCTGGGCATACACGGAGAGGTAGAACTGTCGGGTTGGACCGGGGCGGTCCAATCTGTCGGGTCGATCCGCCACGGTTAAAACTTTCGTTGTCAATTTGGCTTAAAAAAGTGAAGAGTTTGATCTGTCGGGTTGGACCGGGGCGGACCAATCTGTCGGGTCGATCCGCCACGGTTAAAACCGTCATTATCAATTTCGTTTAAAAAAACGGAGAGTTTGATCTGTCGGGTTGGACCGGGGCGGACCAGTCTGCCGGGCCGGCTAAAACCGGCACGGTTAAAACCGCCACGGTTAAAACCGTCATCACTCACAAACGTAAAGGAAAAACCCGCAGATAAACCCGTATAGTTGGCCCGCCACGGGCCAAACCGTACGTGTATGGGCAAAATCTTTGGACCGCGGCAGTTTTAACCGCTGATTTGACCAAATCCGTGGACTTTCGTCTTGACGAAAGTTTTGCCTGCCGACTAGACAGATCAAGTCAAGAATCCATTGGAATTTCCAAGAAAAATGGAAATAGAAAATTATTTTAAAAAAAAAGTAATTAATCCTTTCTTCTCCTTTAAATAAAATCTTTAATTATCTGATTCTGAAGCTGCCAAAATACGATTTAAGGTTCCCTGAGTCCATTTAAGTAGTTTTTGGAATGATGTCTGTGTGTATGTCTGTGGTATTTTGCACACATAAACTAGATGTAAAGGTCAAGAACTGAAAAGCTTTTGGTAAACATCGGACCATTAGGGGGCGCTTTAGAAAGAGGGCCAATATTTTTTTCTTACATAACCTATAATTTTTTTTGTATATTCAGAAACTAGACTTTCTCCCGAGTAAAATGCTAGGTCTATATAATATTTGTATCCTAATTTGCCATGACCTTAAACGATATTTAAAAAAAATAATAATAATAAATTTGTTTTTGTGAATGGTGATTAACTAAAATATTTTAGAACATATTAATAGCTTAATTAATTAATAGGGGGAGGGATAACTTATTTTCTTTAAAAATAAATTTGTAAAAAAATTTTTGAAGTAACATGTCCTCCCCTACCCCCTCCAAAAATCGCGACTTAAAGAGATGGTCCGGGGCGGTCAAAACTGTCGCTTGTCCACTAACGAAAAGATCAGAGCGTGAGTTCGGACCGCAGTCCAATCTGTTAGATTGATGCGTGGCAGTCAAAACTGTCGCTTGCTCACTAACGAAAAGATCAGTCCGTGAGTTTGGACCGCAGTCCAATCTGTTAGATTGATGCGTAGCGGTCAAAACTGGCGCGTGCTCGCCCACTAACGAAAAGATCGGATCGTGAGTTTGGACCGCAGTCCAATCTGTTAGATTGATGCGTGGCGGTCAAAACTGGCGCGTGATCGCCCACTAACGTAAAGATAAATCCGTGCGTTTGGACCGGCACGGTCAAAACCGACGGTTCTACCTCTCCGTGTATGCCCAGCTATTAGCTTCTCGCACCGGAGTCCCGGGTTCGCTTCCCATCCCAAGCGAGAAAAATTTATTTCATTTGATTTGACTACAAATCATTTGAAATAAATAGGGATGGGGTCTAAATGGCCTTAGATGCCGAGAAGGACCTTAAAAAAAAAAAAAAAAAAAATTCAAGCTTCTTGTACTCGTATAAATTTATAATAGAGAGCGCCATAGCAAATAATGTTTTTTGATTACATTTAATTATGGATAAAAAATATAAAAAAACGGATGTTGCTGTGGCGTTTTCATCAAGTGCGGGGAGAAATGTCCAGGGGTGGGGGGCGTGAATTTAAATTGTTAATTTTTTTATCGATTTTTTTTGCTGTAGTTAAAACAACCCAATCTTTTTTTAATGTTTACGAAAGCAGTTTATTAGCCTCCTCCCCCTAAGCTGATCACTTGAGGTGCAGTGAAATTTAGTATCAATTTATATAATAGCAATGATTGAGAAAAGAATATTTTATTTTAAAACAATAATATTATATTTTTTTTAGAATCCTATATCCTTATAATAATTTGCTGTACTTCTTTGGATATTTTTCTTTATTTATTTTTTTTAGAATCCTATATCCTTATAATAATTTGCTGTACTTCTTTGGATATTTTTCTTTATTAAAGGTACATTTTGTAGAAATTACTACAACGGGCTAGATAAGTTAAAAAATATTGGGAACCGCTGTTGTAGACCAGTGCTTCTCAAAGTAGTGCCCCGCGACCCCTAGAGGATCATGAATTACCCGCAGGAGGCCGCAAAGAGTCGCAAATATATCAAAACACTCATTAATCAAAATACAATAACCGTGTTTTTTCACGCTTTTACTGTTAACACTAGTAAATGCATGAATTGACTAGTAAGTGTATGCATATACGAAATTCAAAATTATAAATAGTTTTTTAACCATTTTAAAAAAATAGGGGGCCGTGGGATATTGACTTGGGTTCCGCGACTTCAAAAGGTTTAAGAAGCACTGACGTAGACGATGACTGTGTTGTCAATGAAGAGCCTTAATTGTGTTTCTAGGTTGCTTCACTCTGGTATTTTTCGTTTCGCTCTATTCTTAGTTTCCTTTTCATTTCTTATAAGAAAAATGCGTGTGATTTTTTATTTGCGATATTAAATGTATGCCCCCCCCCCCCCTCTACATATTTTGCTCCCCTCCAAAGAACATTTTTTAGGCATTGCCTTATAAATTTAAATTACTAGTCTTGTAACTTGTAATTAATTACAGGTGTACATTGTGAAATTCTGTTTATATTATTATGATACTGAATTTATAAACAAATTCACTTACAATTATTAGATTTGTAGTTTTGTGGAATAGCTCCTTGCTATTTTAAACATACTTCTCTCCCCTTAACAAATGTCAGAATTTATGACAGGGATGCGGAGTTCAGGACCTAAAATCTCCCCCCCCCCCCTCCCCTGGGCTTAGATGAAAGGTATGAAGACTTCAAACAAACTTCTTAATTGCTATTTAATTTGCACTAAATTTCAAAAGATTTAGTGCAGCTGACACTGAGAAGTAGTTCTTAATAAATATTAGTTTTTACCACCCCCCCCGCGGACCGATTCAATCCAATTTTAATATATCCTAGGACTTTCAATAGGTAAAGTTTTATCTTTATCCGTTGAGTGCTTCCAAAATTAATAAAATAAGCTAAGATCTTTTGGAGTTTTCTTACGTAATACTTGACAATCAAATACACATAAACGAGTAGATCTATTCTTGAACCGCTGAAGAGGGTGTTATATTCAAAGAAGACAAAATTATCTTGATTTATTTTTCCAAAGCCAAAATACTCTGAAAAATAAATCAAGATAATTTTTTAAAATTGTTTTGTCTTCTTTGAATATAACACCCTCTTCAGCGGTTCAAGAATAGATCTACTCGTTTATCTGTATTTGATTGTTAATTTACTGGACTAAACTAAAAAGTTTCACCCTCGTGAAACTCACATAAATACAACCTTAGTTCAAAATGTTTCACTTGAATCCCTCACCGCAATCCTTAAATTTAACTAAAAAGTTTCGGTTAAAATTGTAATACTTGAATGCCTCCATAGATAAAACCTATTCTTTGTTTTTTGTTTTCCTTTTCATGTCCTACAGAAGCTTATAATTTTTTTTTTCTCTTTAGTCCTTATTAAAGAAACAGATAGATAATTTTACCTGATTTGATATGCAGATGGCATAAGACCGTTTGCAATTCCTCTTCGAAATAACCAATTCAAATCACATCAGGTGTCTCTGGCCCTGAATTTATAAAGAGGAATAAATAAGTTGACTCAATATTCACTAGAAAGCAATAATTTCGATTATAATGCAAATGGGAAGGACTATTAATATTTTGAGTGAAATAGAATAATTAAAGTGATTTAAACTATTTCCAAAATATAATTGTTTAAAATAAAAGAGAAATTAGAATCTTTAGAAGGAAGGGTTGGCATCCTTCCCCCTCGACCTTGTTATCTCCCTAAATAGACGGACGGAATCATTTTTATTTTGGTGTTTGTTATCAGTCCAGTTAGCAAATTGAATTGGCCAAAACGTAGCCCTGCAGGCACTCAATCCTCTAACACTGTTGGCGCCCTTGGACAATTTTATATACCGTTTATCAATACATGACTAAAAAATCTGGTGTGACTGGCGCATAGCACACAACTTTCTCTTACCCTTCGGTAAGAGAAAGTTGTGCACCGTGCTGGTCACACCAGATTTTTTGTGTCGAGATATATTTAGTTTCCGATAGCACCTTAGTTTCAAACTTGCATTTTAAATGTTGACTGCTTCAAATAAACTATGGTTATTTTTCAAAATTTTAATCTCATATTTGGACATTTTATACACAATATAGAATCGTAAATAAATACAAAATTTCATAAGAATTGGAAAAAAAAAATTTTAAATGCCTAAAAAGTTCTAAAGGGGACCCCCTTTTGAATCGAAATTAACATACAAATCCCTAGAGGAAATTAACATT
>JAKCPI010015558.1:0-15218 GCA_023213315.1 Euborellia annulipes
TCTATCACAAAGATATTTACCAGCATTCTCGAAGGCAGGATCTCAGCCTGGGCAGATAGCGAAAGTGTTATACCCGGAAGCACAAACCGGCTTCAGAAAAGGAAGAGGCTGCACAGAGAATATTTTTATTCTAAATACCCTAATTGGTGACACGATACGTCTGAAAGGTCGCTATGTGTTTGCAGTTTTTGTTGACTTCCAGAAGGCCTTCGACTCTATAAAACACCCTCTTCTCTGGAACAAGTTGGCTACAATTGGAATCAGCAACAAATTAATAAACATTATAAAAAAGTCTCTACGATTCGGCAATAATGACGCTAAAAATAAACAATAAAACGTCGAAAGAAATAAAAATAACAAGAGGTGTGCTTCAAGGCGATACTCTGAGCCCCTTTTATTTAACCTGTTCACGAGCGACCTGGAAAAACATCTAAGAATGAATGGAAATAGAGGAGTACCCTTAAATGACAAGGTAGATATCCCATTATTGATGTATGCAGATGATCTGGTGCTACTCTCGGATACGGAGTTTGGTGTGGAGAGGCTTCTCGATTCGCTGAAATCGTACTGCAAAACGAATGGTCTTAGAGTAAATGTAAATAAAACTAAGATTGTCCCTTTCAGAAGGAGCGGAAACTGCAAGAGACTAACGAAAAAATTCTATATGGGAGAGGAGATAAAAATGGTCTCACAATTCCAATATCTGGGTATTCTATTTTCTTGTAGTGGAAAGTTCTGTCATTCTGCGGACAATGCAATAAAAAAAGCAAATTTCGCAACAATAAAAACGACCTCCATATTGTCCTCCGCTAGGTCGGACTCATGGGAAACGAAGATTCGACTACGAGAATCCTTGATCGACTCTACGCTGCTATACGCATCCGAAATATGGGCCCTTAGATACCTAGACAACCTAGAAAAAGCACATGTGAAATTTTTAAAAGAGTCCTACACTTACCCGTAAATACACCGAACAATATCCTGAGACTGGAAACGGGAAGCCCTGCGCTGAGACACAAGATAATCAAGAGAGCACTTACCTGGTATTCCAAAGTTGCTAAAATGACGGAAGATCGCTGGCCGAAGATTGCTCTTGATCGGATGCGGATACTGGACAACAGTGATTCAAACAAGAAGGAATACAATTGGTTTACACAGCTAAGGGAGCTGCTCCAGGAAACTGGAAGCGAGGGCATCCTGAATAATGCGAATATTAAAAAAAATAACATCGAGGAAGTATCATCCGAACAAAAAAGACTAACCATCGATAAAGACCTGGAAGGGATGATCCATTCGAAGTACAATCCCCCTCTTCAAACGCATCTACCAGAATAAAGGAGACGCGGAAGATTATCTATACATTAGAACCAACATCGAGAAACTACGGACAACTGCCCAACTCCGCCTGGCTAATACAAAAAAAATCAACCTTTACATACAAGGAACGAAACACGTATTCGACGCCGAAAGCGAGTGCTCGATATGCAATCTACACGAAGCAGAAAACCTAGAGCATTTCCTACTTAACTGCCCTATTCACCACCATCTTAGGGCCTACCATTTGAAGTGGGGAAGACCTCAGTACTGGAGGTCCTGAAAATTGAGAATATATTTGATCTTAACGCACTACATTTTTATACAACATCGGCGCTGAAGATGAGGGCGTTTATCCTGAACGAGTAGAGAGAGAGGAAGAAATAAGTGAAGAACTACCTAAGAGAAAAATAAGAAGAGAAACAGAAAAAAAAAAAAAAAAAAAATTGCAATATCCTATATCTTTTTGTATATATTTATGTAAAAACACACTCCATGTTCTTTGTAAGGCGAAATTGCCAAACAATAAATAATAATAATAATAATAATAATAATATTTATTTTTGTACAGTCGAAGCTATAAGTTGCGGGCTTAGGCATCCAAAATGCTAGCTTTGGGAAGTGTTGTCTTAAAAAGTAGCTTTCCCCTTAAGTTGGATTAATAAAATATGATTTATTTATTTTTAAAATATTGGTTTGGTTGCCTAAGTTCAAGGCTAAACCCTCGAGCATATTAGGCACTTGTGACACTGACTGTACTCACGCTTACACTGTCAATTTTGGCTGTATGGATGTATTTTTATTTCTTATATTGTTTGGGTGATAAAAAAAAAATCCATCCATGTAATGGAGCAAAATAAAAAAATAAAATAATGATATTATAAAATATTCGAATTATATAACAGGTAAATACAATAGAAGGGTATATTATTTTTTTCTCTACCACCGTGTTTCGGAAATATCTGTTAGTAATTTTAAATGTACTATGAATATCAAAAGTAAGTAAAGCCTTTAAGTAGTCCCAAAGTCTTTACCTTTTTTTGATTGGCATAATTAATAAAAATAATGAAACTAATGCGAGACACACAGTGATCTCCTAAAAGCGTTTATAAAGAAATTATTATCTTAAGTGAGAACTTGTACACTAGTATCAAATTTCATCTATTTTATAAATGAGGACCTAAAGCCAGGAAAGATATTTTCATAATAATAAATAAGAGGGTGTTGATTGAGTCGGGGGGGGGGGGTGCAAGTAAGAAACGGTAGCAGGCCACCACCTGTGCCTGGCACCCCCAGGACCTGCCCCCCTGGGGGAGAGGGTCTTAAGGACCGGAACGGGGGAGGCGGGGGCCGGTACAGCATCCCATGGGAAATACAGGGCGTGTAAACAGAATAAATAACAAGCGCCCTTCAAAAGGGAGCCCAGCCACAGAAGCCAACCAAGCCAGCCACTTTTGAAAATGACGTTCAATATTTGATCACAAATAGAAGCACTAGACCAGCTTGTTTTATGTCTATCGTAAAAAAACGAGAGGCAAAGAAAAAAAAGGAAATGGAAAACAATTTGCATAAACTAGATGATACAATCAAATAAAAAAAAAAAAAAAATAAATAAGAGAAAAAAACGTATCGTATCATTATGATAAATTTCTTGAAAAACTGAATTTTTAACCTCTGGGGTTGTTTATTTTAATCAAGATAATACATAAATTTTCTGAAGACGGGATTTGAACGAGCGTGGAATTTGAATTGTTAGAGGAAGTTTATTGGACATTCGCCTTGCTGTTGTTGAGCAGTTTAAAATAAAATAATATTTTATCGGTTGAATTTATTGAGATTGAATCAATCAAATTTAAAACTGGCATCTCTAGATCTTCAGGCTACAATTTAATTACAAAACACTCGACACTATTTTTGTTATAATTGTTTTTTAATTCAATTTTTCAATATCAAAAAAAGTTACATAACTATTTCGAATTATACTAATAATATTCGTCACTGTTTATTTATTTATTTTAGTTTTTGTTATTCATTTTTTAAGGTCTTTATATATGACTATTTATTTCTGTTGAATTGTAGCCATTTCAATTGAAATAAATGTTTGCCGCTTGGTACGAGAAGCGAACACTTGATCCCTAATACAAAAGACGATACCTCTGTGCCATGGTCTTAATCCGACATCAAAGAGACTAGTTTCTTTTAGGAACCGACCGAATATTCGGTTTCGGTTACGGTTTCGGCCAAAAATCATGGTTTCGGCCGTAGTTTCGGTTTCGGCCAAAAAGTAGCCGAAACTTTCGGCCGGCTGAAACTTGAGTCTTAAAAAAAAAAGGTCAAATGATTTGCACTTGAAGGAGAAAAAAATTTTTGTCCCCCTAAAAAAAAGGTGGTAAAATAATTTTCACGGAGGGGAAAAAAATTTCAAAAAAAAAAAATATAAATTTTTTTATAGGAAATACAAGTTTCGGTTTCGGTTACGGTTTCGGCCGAAACTAAGATTGAGGCCGAATATTCGGTTTCGGTTTCGGCTGAAAATCTTGTTTCGGTCGGACCCTAGTTTCTTTGAACATCATCTTGTTACTTTTACAAACCTACTTTTATTGGAGAAAATGTTAATTAATTTAATATTTAGCCTAAATGAATAAAAAATTTGTAATTAAAAAATTATATTGTAGCATAAAGAAGGAGAGATGCCTGGAATTGAATCTCTGACAGGTTCAGTACCATACACAATAAATTCGACTGTTAAACAACAAAATATTTTCCTTTTATTTAAAATGTTTCAACAATATAGAAGAAATTTACTCGACTACAATAAAAATAATTTTTATTCAAAAGGAGGATGAATGCCGAAAATCCGGTGACAAAAAGAATCCATTTTCATTTGTTTCGTATACTAATACTGTAAATTTTATTTATAAATATACAAATATCACAATTTTGTAGAAAACATACGCAAATCACCGATTTCTTAAGAAATATATTAAATAATGTCAAAATAAGAAAACTATTAATTATACAGTTTTCTTTCAAAACACCTTATAATGACAAAATCAATTGAGAATGTTTTAGTGAGAAAAAAAGACATGATAAATTGAGGGATAAAAAGTATTTTATAAGATCAAAAGAGAAAAATGAAAACCCAATAAGGGATATTTTTTTCCCTCCCCCCTCCTCTTCAATTTATTTACTTAAATTTATTTGAATATCAAAGACGTAATTCAACTAAAGCTGACGGGGCCATTCAAGCGGACAACGTCCTTGGCGAGGAGGACTCTTTTTTGGACCTCGTTAAAGGAAAAAGTGAAGAGGAAATTAGATATAAAATTCATAAAAAGTGGAAGAGAAAGAAGGGAGATAAAACAAAGGTAAGGAATAGTTAATGTTAATTTTCTTGAGGTTAAAAAAAAAATCATAAAAAGATAATACTGTCGGGGAAGATACAAGGTGTACATCAAAAGAGTTCCTGATTTTAAAAATAAATAACTCCTGTATAGGGAAAAAATGAGTATGGCAGCCAGCAGAAATAAAAAACTTATATTATTTCGTAGACGTTTCGGGAACGCGTCCCTCCCATCTTCAGGTCCTATGGCCATATTTATTAATTTAGATTACAAATAATTACAAATATGTTATATACAAAAATGTGGTGTGTATAACATAATTGTAATTATTTGTTGAAATAATATAAGTTTTTTTTTTTATTTCTGCCCTGCTCATTTTTTTTCCCTATTCAATCATCACCACAGCCATTTCTCTCTTCATTGAACCAATAACTCGAAACATCGATAGAAGAATGAAATAAAATGTTTAATTTTAAAGTTATAAAAATTTGACAAAGAAGCGTGGAAATTAGTTTCAAATGTTGCAAAAGACGGTGTTGTAGTAACAGTAGAGTTCTAGAAAACGTTGTCCATGGAATATATAATTTCAACCACTTCCTTTGTTATACTAAACGCCTTTTACTTTCTCTTACCTATGTATATATGTAATATATATATAGAGAGAAAGTATTGGTTCATGTTAAAAATTCGATGTCGAGATTTTGATGGATCTTCACGTTTTGAGGTCCCCTGAATCCAAAAAGTGGTTTTCGCGACATGGTCTGTCTGTGGGTGTGTGGGTGGGTGGGTGGGTGTGTGTTCAATTTTAAGCATGAAGGAATTGAGCTACGAGGTTAAAATTTTATATTTAAGTTAAACACCCCCGGGACCGGAAAAATAAGCTTTTAATCCAAATCGGCCAAAGAGTACTAGTACTTTACTGATGTACTTTTTCAGTTTTTTTCGATTTTCTCAAAATTTGCTCCAACGATTTTTTTTAAATTCAAAAATCAATTATTTTTTAGATTCTCTTTAAAATGTATATTCTCATTTTGCAATTGAAATTTTCTGAAGACCACTTTACTCTTGTATTTCATAGGGAAGATAGGAGAAATGGTTGCCATGGTAACAAAATATAAATATTTTCCCATACTTATAAATTTTACATCTGAATTCATATGTTCCGTACTGTCGGGAATTAAATATATGTCGACACAAAAAATCTGGTGTGACAAGCACAGAACACAACTTTCGATTACCGAAGGTAAGAGAAAGTTGTGTGCTGTGCGCCAGTCACACCAGATTTTTACATTTATACTGTCCTGCTTCACTGAACTCCGTATTGGGCTATACCGCCACCTGTTGGAAACATTTGTAACTAATTTCGAAACTTCTCTTTCAGATTTTTACAGTTTTTCAAATTAACATATGTTTTGTTATTTCGATCTTTATTTTCGAGTTATTTAATTTCAAAATAAAATTATTTATTGGACAGACAGTGTAAAAGTACAGACCTTTATTTTTATGAGGAACAAAAATGATCAAAAGAAAGAAGAGTAAATAAAAAAGTAAATTAATTTGAATCTTCATATTAATCTTATTCTTTTCAATTATTGATTTAATATATTTATATTTTTTTTGTTATGTGGTGGTCACAATTTATTTATTCCCCTTGAAAAATTCAACACTAATCAATATTCATAGTAAAGTAGAAATAATTATCATCCGAGCTTTTAATTTTTTTCTCTCTAATTAAATTTTTAAACGATCTGATATGCAATCTCTTATAATTTCTCTTAATCTCGTTTAAAGGTTACCTTAATATGTTTTTTATTAAGGTGGTATAATTTATTATTGTAAAATTCTAAAAAATTTTCTTTTTTTTATTATTTAGATAATTTTCGTCAATTTGAGGCCTAGCCGTAGAATTTACCTACTAAAAACAAGATTAGTACTTAAGATAGATTTACAAGAAGAAACAAAGAGAATGAGCGCGTGCGAACGAATATATAAAAAAATAAAATCACGGTAGAAGATCGTGAAAAAATATTAAATATTTATTTTATGATTTATTATATAGAAGGTAATTTAATATTCAACTTTCTAAGGTTCGCTGCACTCGAATGACATTTTCATGTGAAGTTATTTTATCAATTTTTTGGGTCAGGCCAATCTGTAAATGACAAGATTTAGTAATAATTCAGGCATGGGAATTTTCTTGAAAAGCATTGTTATAATCAATAATCAAATTATTGTCCCAAAGGACATATTTTATCTAATTTCTTTAATTGGACTTAGACTCAATTATAATATTAAATTGATTTTTCTTTCATTCTTTCAATTGTTAAGGTTATAAACTCAGCAGATGTCTTAAATAAGAACAACTCGTGGTTTCATTTAGCCACTTAATTATGAATAAATAATTTACGCGCGATCGACATAAATTTAACATTGAAAGATGTTTTGAAACAATACAAGTCAATAAAAAGATAAATTAAAATTAGTAGCCACAACTGACTTCAATTAGCAATTGTAATTAAAATTTCGACCGTAAGTTCTCGAGGAAACATTTTGTATACTAAGTTATATACTTACAAATAAAATAATAAATAAATACCAAACGTATTCTGCTTTAATAAGCATTCAGTCTTTTTATTGACTGTATCTGCTTACTTTTCCTCATCTATAGATTCAACACAGTTATACCTAGTACATACAGTTATATATCAAAGCCTCTTGCAATTAATTTAAAATTAATATTTATAAATATAAATCAATTTTCAAAGTTCGTATTTTTAAAGTATTTTGATCCCGTGTTTATTTATTCAAATCAATTTGTAAAAAAAATAAAAGTCTCAATTGAAAACGAACCCCTGATCTCTAGAACCAATAGAGGGATCTCCATCTCTATGCTAAGGTCTAGGATTAATATTTACATAATAGTTATTTAATTTTTTTTTCAATATTTATAATTGTCTGATAGACACATCAGTTAAAGTGATATGACATTAAACATTTTAATCCCAAGCAATTAGAATTAATGAACATTTCAAAACGAAATGTTGATTTTTTTTTCTAAAATGTTTTTCATGTTAGATTAAAAAAAAAAGGCAAATCAAAGAATATGAAAAGCTTTCCGAGTTAAATATTATCCGAATAAAAGTTGACCAACTGCGATTTATCATAAAATGTTTTTATTTTATATCTCTCTGTTGAAATCAAAATGCCATTCACGAAAATTTTTATTTTTTTTTTATGAAATACGAGTTTAACATGTTCTGTATTTTTGAAATAATCAATTATTTGTATTATTAATAATAAAATACTCAAAATATTGGATATACAGTATATAAAGAATAGAGTAAGTTGGAAGTGATCTTTTAATGCATATAAATCAGTCTAAATTAGGCTGAACGCATACCGATCGAGCAAAAACTTTTTCGGAAAAAACGTTTTGTCCAAGAGCAAAGCGTTTTGCTCAATGCCAAAGCGGTGCGATCGAGCAAAACGCTCAATGGCAAAACATTTTGTTCAATGATGTCGAATCATGTTCAATTGTGTTTTGCCTCCTCGGTGTGCGTTGACCCATAGAAAAGCATTGAAAAAACAGTTTTAGGCACGATTAGTCAAAAACGTTTTGTCCGAAAACGTTTTTGCTCAATTGGTGAGAGATTTAGCACTTGGCCGACCAACAAAAATTGTTTGATATCAAGTAGGATTGATCAAAGAAAGAAAATTAAGACTACGTTCGGGTCACTGGCACTTCTGCAGCTTTTGTATTAGGCCTATATGTTTTGTAAATTTTTATGTGGCTTGTTGATCTAGTCAGCGAGGATTGCCTCTAAGCAGATTGATAATAAATTTACTTTATTGCCCGTTTATCATTCAAATCAGATAGCCTGCAACGGAGGGAGGAAGGGAGAGAAGGATAAATAAGAATTTAATCAAACAAAGAAATGGTCAAAAATGTTCGAATAAAACTCTTGGGAAAAAAATTCAAAAATGATCAAAAAGTCGTATAAAAAGATCGGAATAATCTGATTAAAAAAAAAGAGAAAATTCATTTTAAAGAGATGCTTCAACCAGGGAAGAAACGTAAGGGAAGAGCAAAGTGGGTAGAAGAAATGCCAGTCTTAGATCGGGTAACTCGAGGTCGCCAGCCACGTCTCGGAAGATGTGAGCCCCTAAGTTGAAATCACTAGCCAAATTAGTTTTCAATTTACGAATTAAAAGTGTTTATGTCCTAATTTTTCTTTTTTTTCTTTGCTGATAATATCTCCACCCCCCCCCTCCTTCTATGTTGTTGTTCAAGTTGAAACCATATTTTTTTTCAAAACAACAACGTGAAGAAAGTAAATAAAAAAACATTAGTGATTAATGTATGTATTTAAGATAAAAAAAAAAACAGAGTAAAAATAGTAAAATATAATATAAGTAAACATATTCAATAGAGTTTAATTAAACATAATTCGATCTTCATCTAGATTTCATTTTAAACCAACCTGTCTGTCTTTGAGGGATAATAAATATTAAATGACTGTATGGGGATTTGAATCAATTAAATGTCGATTGGTCGACTACGCAGGCGCTCGATCTTAATCACATCACCTACTTGCTCCTCTCGTTGTGTCCGTTAATCTCACACTTTCTGAAATGAACACTTGGAAAATAATCATGGTTTTGATTCATGTTGTTATTACTGTTGTCGAGATGTATAATCGCGACGCGGAAATTATTCAGAGTGTACGTGAACATTTGGGCTCTGATTGTGTTTTTATCATTTGGATCGGTGAGTTAAATAACGTGAAAACAAAAACACGGTCCTTTTTTATTATTGATAGATAATCATCGTAATTAGACGGGTTAATTATATGCGGAGTGAATGGATAGAAGGCATATTAGCCTGTCTTTAAAATAATAAATTTATTAATACGACTGATGGGGACTTGAAGAGAATGAATTTATTTTTGTTTCGAACGACTGCCAGGTTCAGTACTCAGATATAGCCTTTTATAATAATTCGAGATTTTCACAGAAATATTTTTAAAATTTTACGATAATTAACATTCATAAATGAATAATGAGAAACTTTTGGTTTCCAATCCAATTAAAATAAATTTTTGTAGCATGAGACTGGATGCCAACCTTTAACCTTTGATACAGAGAGCGCCACAATGAAGTCCCCACCTGATAGCTTTAGCCATAAGTAAATGGTAAATGGTGAAATAATTTTAAATTTGAAAAGGTAAAATAAAATCATCAGTACCGATTTTACGTTTTACCTTTTCGGTCATTAAAATTATTTTACTTTACACCATATATTATACCATATACTTAAGGCTAAAGCTATCAGGTGGGGACTTAATTGTGGCGCTCACTGTACCAGAAGCTAATGCTCTAGCCCTGAGCCACAGGTCAAGAGTAAAATGAAAATTATGAGATCAAGTAAAATTTCAAAATAAATAAAATCTAAACAAAATAACAAATCAAAAAAGATCCAAAAAAAAGTTTCAATTTTTATCAAATACCGGAATTAGGGTCCAACCGAAACTAGATTTTCAGCCGAAACCAAAACCGAGTTTCGGCTTATATTTTAGTTCGATTTTTAAAAAAGGAGCTATGTGAGGACAAAAAAAAACCTGTTTAATAATGTTAAATTCCCAAAGAAATCTAGAGTTTTTTAAACTTTGTCTTAGACATCCACTATAGAGAGTTCATTTTGTTAAATAATAAAATAAAATAACACATTTAAAGTAGCAAAAATATATTTATTTAAATTGTATAGGCGCCCGAAGCAAGCCGAAACTGAGGTCAGAATTCACGAACTCAAGTTTCGGTTTTTGGCCTGAAACCGAAACCTGATATTTTGGCCGAAACCGAAACTTCCGGTCGGTTCCTAACCGGAATGAGCCCGCCAAAGTGTTCACCATTTATGAGTCATACTACAAATTTACTTACTCCTCTCCCCTCTAAGGGAAATGACCAAATTTAACATTGGTCTGCCTAAATATTTAATTACTATTATAGCTACTTATTTCCTGATATATATTTTCAAATTATATAGAAAAATTTTTCTATTTTTAACTTTCATTTGTATTTTTATAAACTAAAAAAAGTAAAAGTAAGAAAATCTATTTGTTTACATGTTAAAAATTACTTTGATATCAGATAATAGATGCAGATGATATTAATAATCATATTCTATTTATTTATAATATGATTTCATCTATTGATTATAATTACATTTTAAAATAATTCTTATCAAAAAATAAATACACTATGAGGCTTTTTGTATACATCATTAGTGTATTAAAAATTAACATTATTATTCAAATTATAAATCACAGGCTATCGTGTCTTTAAATAATAAAAAAACGAAGAATCAAGAAGGTCAGAAAATAATTTTTAAAATTAACTAAAAAAAGAGTAAAATAAATATTTGCCTTGTATGTTTTATCTTATTCAACAATTTTATACAAAAATATATTTTCCTCTTTATAGTGCATTTTAAAATAAAAGTATATATATATGCTCATCTTATTTATTAACAAAATTCTATTGTTTTATGAAGAAATTTAATTTAAAGATTAAAGATGATATGTACTAAGCCGTGGAGTAATAAAAACAAAGTAATTTTGTAGACGGATCGAGTGCATTTCGGTTAATGAAGGCCTTATCTGGAGCATGGCAGGCCTGGACCACCTGCTCTCCTCCAGTCGAAGACATCTCCGGGCTTTTGGAATTTTGTAATAGGCCACTTTTTGTCGTTGACCAATCGATCAGCCACGAGAGTATCATCCAAGTAAGAAATCGATACTAAGTAAATTTAGCGAGTGCGTTGGGAAGAAAATGTTTTGTGAATCACAGGTGCTGTCTTGGCCAAGAATTAAGGTCCAGCCCACTTGGCTACTTTTTCAACCAATCACCAATCGGTCTCTTTTGAGAGGAGCTCCGCTATGGATAGACAACCTTGTGCTCTGGGTGCATCCTTTCAGGGTAATGACTCAACTTTAAACGCTTTAATTATTGTATTATTATTCTACGATTTTGTTTTTTAGAAACACAGTGTGAGAATAATTGAGACATATAGAGTGGGAATCGATTCGCCGATACTTTGGAATGTTTATGCGGTTTGGTCCGAAAAATTGGGCCTTGAATTGGAGAATAAAGTGCCAAGAAACAATCTCGAAGGAGTGATTCTAAATGCAGCTGCTTTCGAAGTAAGAAAAAATAATATTTTATTGTTTTATTCATTTGTTTTTTTCACGCTTAATTTATAATTTTCAAGTCCAAGCCATTGATGCGAGTGATACACAAGAATGAAACTGGAGAAATAATATTAGATGGTTATTTTGGACGTGTGGTGAATTTATTAATGGAAAAGCTTAATTTCAGGTAACAATATTTAGTAAACATTAATTAGATAAAAAAAAAAAAAATTGGATTGCTAAATTTGCCCGAAACTAAGGCACAAGTGGTTCTCCAATTTTTTGAAAAAGATTAATTAAATTATTAAATCACTCCTATAAAAAGACTGTTAAAATTTAAATATTATTCGTAACTCCAATCGCCCTTAAAAAAAATCATTGTGTGGTTTTTTGAAAGCACGATGCAAGTGAAACTTTTTTCGGATCGTAGGCGTTTAACTGAAAATTTTCAGAAAATTATTCAATTAAGAGTATTAAAATCGCGTTTTTAATCTTAACTTAATAATTGGAAAATGAGGATTGATAATAGGAAATCAATAGAAGCACGTTAAAAACTGAGAACAATATCTATTTAGCAATTGAAGATATTTTTTTTTTTTTTTTTTATAAATTATATTGGCCCCGGATGCCCGACAATGGCAAAATCTCCATTTGGCCAGAAATTGAAGATTTGAAACATCAAAAATTATATATTATCAATTTAAAAATTGAATAATTAGTCATTTATATTAAAGTTCAACTTTCCTATTTTTGTCGTCATGGCTTGTAGCGTCATAGCCTTTGACGTCTCGGTTTGTGTAGAAGAGCGAAAAAATTTGAGGGGGTCAAATAAAAGTTCCACTTTAAAAAAGAAATTTATTTGTATGGTGAAATTAATAATTTATTTATTTATTTCATAGAATTTTATATACGTAATTAGAAATGACACATGGCAGACACTGAAGTAAAAATATCAGTCGTGGGAATGTTGAAATAAATTTGATTGCAGAAGTCTTGTTATTTCTTCTAAAGTTCCATCACCATTCCTAAATAGAAGCTATACAAATTTTACTTTTTTTGCTGAAAGACTTTATTATTGTTATAAATAATATTTAAATTTTATATACTAGTCCAACTAATAGAAACCTTGAGTGAAATTTTTTGATACTACAAATCTTTATGGAACATTTGCACGATGATAAAGTAACTTGTTTTAATTTCTACTTTTTAATAGATTAAAAATTACCGATTATGATGAAGTTTTAAATCGTACAAAAATAAATGCTATAAAACGGCTACAAAATGGAAAAGAAGATCTAGTAGCGAGTGCTCTAGAAATGTCATCGCATCGTCTGAAACTATTCTCATTTACAGCCGCTTTAGAACGTTCAACGTAATATTTCTTTTAAGTATTATATATTAATGAAACGTTTCTAAATTTTAATATTATGACCAGGTTGGATTTTTTTTATCCGAAAGCCGTCATTAGGAGACAAATCGTCTTGGTGGAATTATTTCGAGCCCTTCCCTTTAGGCATGTGGGGCAGCACCGCATTGTTATTCATTATTGTTTGGCTTTTCATCGTACTAGTCGATTTCGAAACACATGTTGATTGGATAGAACAGGGAGTTTATCTCTTCTCAATGATTTATTGTCAACAAGGTGAATTTAACCACGATAGTTGGAACAAATTTAAACCGACATCGAGAAATAAATAAAATTTTATTTCTTTATAATTTTAGGTCATCCATTTCCATTATTCTCAGGCTCTGGAAGAATAATTTTAATAAGTTGTCTTCTCTGTTCAATTGTGATATACATTTCATATGGTGGCGTTTTGATTTCAAATTTGGCAATAGAAAAAATTAATTTGCCATTTGAGAATATGGAACAAATGCTTAGTTATGGTGAATATTCATTAGGAACGTACAACGGTTCAAAAGTTCATATCGAATTTATGGTAAGTAGGCTATATGGAGAAATAAAATTGTTGGCTCCAATTTATCTCTTCAGAAAATTTTAAGAAAAATATCAAAAGGATCTAAAAAAAATAAATATGAATCTGGCAACGCTGCACATGTTTTGGCTCTGGCTCGGTGAACTACCATACATGGCAAGGACAAATCCAAGGCTCTGAACTTGGCTCTGTGGATTTCGGGTCGGAGGGAAATCCAGCAGAGCCAACTAACGGTCGCCCGAGTCAATTCTATTTCCATACCGGCGAGTTTTGGATCGGTGTCGGGCCAATTGGATTTTGGACCTGCCGTGATACCCGCCTTAAGGAGCCCTGTCCTTTCCCCTCTGTCTGTCCATATTTAAGCCGGGGAACCTAACCCATGCCCTTTGACTTTTGTGGTTATAGTAGCAATTTTTCTAACCTTTCGGTCACGGGGTATTCTAAGAAAACTTAATAGCCAAACCAATCTATTTTTATCATCTAAAGATTCCATTAGATTTATACAAAGAACCTGTCTCATAGATGATTATGCCTTAATTTCGGTTGAGTTTTCGATAAGTCACTCGGGGCTTGGTGTAGGGGGTTAGCGTGCTAACTTCGAGTACCCAAAGTCGCGGGTTCGGACCCTAGGCAGTCCGAAGATTTCGGATTAAGCCATTTGGGATACCAATGGCAATTATAATGCCTGGACCTCCAATATGTATAATTAATCAAAAACGGATATCGTAAGTGCCGGAGTTGCCAGAAAAGACTGTGTGAGAGTGTTGAGTGTGAATGAGAAAAAAGGAGTGTTTTTATATATTTTATAAATAAAAAAAAATTTTGATTATTTCTAATTTTTTTTTTTGGCATTTATGGTAAACCCTTTAGATTCGATCCATAAGATAAATATTTATTTATAATAATTGTTAGTCATTTTATTTAAATTTAGAGAAGGGAGTGTACCAGTGATCCCAGGAACTTAATTTTTCTTTTTTATTTAGGACGCCAAAGAAGGCATTTTGCAAAAGCTCTATGCCCATATGATGGATGGAAAAGCGTTGCCAGAGACTTCTCCGGCGGGCCTTTGAGCAGGAGTTTGCACTCAACATTATGTTCATATTGATTACCATATCATCCTATTGAATCCGAATGCCGCCAAATGTACAATTGTGGCTTTGCCGCAGTATTATGTTCGTGCTACAAGCGCAATGGGCCTACCAAAGAATAGTCCCTATCGAGTGGTAATTAATCACCTGTAAACAACAACATCAAAATAACAATTCCGTAAAATAAAAAGCGAAAGATAAATTAATTCTCATTTATTTATTTTCAGAATATTTAAAATGAATAATTTCGGTATTTTATCACGTTTAAAACAATTGCCAATAAAAAAAGTCGAGGAGGGGAAATTTTATCAAGTCGAACTGACACAAATTAGAATTTCCATTGACTTT
>JAKCPI010015559.1:0-22710 GCA_023213315.1 Euborellia annulipes
AATTTGTCATTGTATCCCTCTCTATGTTAATGATAGGTTTGAGGCGACCGCAGGATCCTTTTTTTTTTTTTCTATCTTCTCCTCGGTGCATTATTCTTGCACAAATTGAAAATTGCTTGAAATCTTTCAGATTTTCGGCTGAATTATTCGCTCGTTCCTCCCACACCGTAAGCGCCAAGTTTTTTTCTATTGGGCAGGTTTAATATTATACCTTTGAGGTAATAACACAGGTATAAATCATTTTTAGATAATGATAGCAATTCCACGGTTACTGCTCGCTATGTAATTTCGTTTTTTGGTCTCCAAAACCTGGCGCTGCTTGGAAGATCCCATTCAATGGAAGAATTGCATTGATTTTAATTAGTCATAAATTTTGTAACATGCGATTTAATGAACCTTTATTAATTTGATAGCATCTTTAGAGCAATTGCATATATTTTGTCTAAAGATTTATTAAACTCACCCCCCCCTCCCTTCTGATCTTATTTCACATGTCTTTAATCACACAATAAGATATAAATTATCTATTTAATATCTTTATAATTCCTAAGTCATTTTTCTTCTCTCTGTTTTAAATACTTCAAAGTAGTGAATGAGTTTGTAAAAAAGACCTGATATGTAATTATAAGTTGAGACGGGAGCAAATGACTCAGTGGATTTTTCCGGCTCAGATAGTTGATAATTAACATCGGAAAATGTCTAGAGATTTTTATTTTAGATCCCCGAAATGAAAGAAAGAGAGGAAAAAAAGACGAACAAGTGGGCTCTTCAATCTATAACTTGGCTATCCTATCATTTTTGTTCTCAATTAAAAACAGTGAAAAGCGATTCTTGGTGAATATTCATCCAACACGGACAGTCTATAATATAGTTAGTTATTAATTGGTAATGCGTGGCCCCCTGAGCTATTGAAAGGCTCCTGCTTCAGAGGGGCTCCGGGGCCCCGCCCCGGTCCATATATAGCTACTTAGCTGACATTCATTCCAGGAATCCATTATTAATTAAAATACGGTTCATACCAAATTTGAAAACTTGTATTTTTTTCGAATTATTACAAAAAATAATATTTTTTTTTTTAGCAATGCAATATTAGTCATTTACTGTACACGAAAATTGATTTTTGAAACACGATCGATATGATTGATGGATCTTGTGAAAATCGACCGATTTGAAATAAAAATTTTTTTTATTTATTTATTTTATTCCAAAGTTTTATCATATTTCAAAAAATCAAAATGAGGCTGTTTTTTATATTATATTTTATATTCAGACATCATTTTGTAGAGGGACGGGGAAATCAACGTATTTTTGTTTGAGAAAATTTTAATAATATCGTTCATTTTCAAGATACCAAGTCTTTAGATTTTAGGAGTATATTTAGGCTTCAGGAAATATAAAAAAAATTCAATTAAAAATTGTTAAAAATTTAACATGAATGTGTTTTTTTTTTTTGGTGGGCCAAGGCCCCATGGCCTCCTGGGAATCAAACCCAAGATCTCCAGCCTTTTCGAAGCATCGATGTGCTATACATTGCACCAGACCACCGGTTAGCACACCGATGCCCCGGAAAGGTTGGAGATCCTGTGTTCGATTCCCAGGGGCCTTGCTCACCAACAAAAAACATACACTCAAGTTAAATATAGCCTATCTATGATTTGTTAGTCAGAATTTAGGTATTTATTGAATATTATTCAAATGTATAGTTCTCGAAAAATATTTAACTAAAAATTGTAAATTTGAAACCAAATTTTTTTGGGTGAAAATAAAATTTAATCTTCGAATCTTTATTTAAAAAAGAGGATTCATATCGACCAGTTGGTTCAAGGGTTTTGTCTAGGAAGAGGATTGAAATTTATGATCTAGGAAAGGGAGAGAGGCAGTGGCGCATTCAAGAGAGGAAGGGTAATAATGATTTAGTTCCGGATTCAAATTAGAATTAAATTAATAAAGAAGTTTTGTATGATTAAAATGAACATATTAATATTTTTTCCACCATCCTTGGTTCTTATAGGCTTGATTCCCGTCCTAAAAAAAAAAAAATTGCATTAGACTTGGTAATCAGTTAAGACTTAATTAAAAGAATTCCAAGTTAGAGGACTACAATCATATTTACCTTTTTGTTTTACAAAAAATTGAAAATTTTCTTTCTTCAAGTTTTTCACAGTCACATTTTTATAGGCTACACTAAACACTAAAAAAGTTATTTTCATTTACTACAAAAAAATGTATGTAGTAAAAGAAAATAACGAAAAAAGTAAAAACAGAAAGGTTTTAAATATTTTATATTAACTTTACCTTGGTTAATTAAAAAAAAAATATTTTTCGTAAACCGGGAGTCTGAAGAAATTGTATCAGTGAGAGTAAACGTGATTTTTTAAAATAGAAATGCCTGAACCCCCAATATGTATATTATTAATTAATAACGGTTGCCTATCGTATAAAGTCTTATATGGCCTGAGTTGCCGAAAAAACTGAGTGTATGTGTGTGTGAGTGTTGAGTGTGAATGAGAAAAAAGTGTGAGTGTTTAAAAAAAAAAAAAAAAAAAATAAAAAAGTGGAATAATTTTTTTTCAATGACACGTACACTCCCCTCCCCCTTTCAACAGCTTATATTCTCCCTCTACCCTTAGTGAAATACAAAATATTTGATTTCATATTCAAAAGAATCGTTTTTCGCAGTCAAATTATATGTTTCTATTATTTTTTTTTCAACGATAAAATGCATAATAATTACCTTTAATATGACGCTCGAGAGGGTGTGTTGGCTGACGGAGTGGTCAGGGTGGGTTACACTATATTAATTATTCACTTTGAATCACTTAAAACACAAGTTAAAAAGAACGGCGCCTGCCGGCAGGCCGCGCAGCTCGACTGAACGAGATAAACTTGTCTCTCTCTTCTGTATAGGAATAAATAGATGGACATAGCAATTCCCTTTTTATTAAAAGTAAAAAAATTCCGTTTGCTCTAATCTAACTATATTTAGACCTGGAAAAAAATGTCAACAAGTGATTTGGAATATTCCAAGGCCTTTCTTAAATAATCAACCCTTCATCCGCCCTAATCAACCCTTGATATGATAAAATAATAATCAACGCTATTTTTTGAATGTTTTTTTATTTATTTGGCTTCGATTTAGCTAAAAAAAAAAATTAAAAAAAGATTTTTCAATTTTTCAACCCCTAATCCAATCTTATAAAATAAATTAATTAACAATGCTATTTTTTTGAACTTTTTTACTTGTTTATATTTACTAGGCTTGGGCCAACTTCGCGTCAACCCAGAAAAAATTACCCCCCTCCCTAAAAATGATTAAAAATGATCCTGATCACCTGGTGCGGGCGTGTGTATCCCTGTGTGTCCCTGGTGTGGACGTGTGTATCCCTGTGTGTCCCTCAAGGTTCACTATGCAGACCTGCTGCGGGCGTGTGTATCCCTCGATCATTTTTAATCATTTTTACTCGGTCCTCCCCCGAAAAACTCCCCTGGATCCGCCTTTGGGTTTTACACACAATATAATTTTCTAGAATTAGGCTATGAAAAACTCAGAATTCTGAAGATTCTAATTGATTAAAAAATAAAATTAATTTATATAACTTTGTTGGTTTACGGTAAGAATTTGAATAGAATTAATTAAAAAAATAAATAAATAAATAAACAAGGGAAAGTAATAAAAAGTAATAAAAAAAAAACATTTGAGATATCCCCAAATTAATCAATTAAGCACAAGGGAAGAAAAAAAAATTCTTTCTATTGGAAAAGAAATCAGGTTCAGGTTCATGTTCACGACTGGCTCAAATAAAGAAATAAATGTAAATGAGGGAGATTGCACAAGTGTATTCGATTAATTTACATGATTACTTGGATTTGGTGGGCTGGTGAACCGGAATTAAGAATATTTCTTTTTTTTAATACAATGCTAAGCTCTATCGATTTGATTTTAAAACCTCTTATTTTATTTCAAAAACATAAATAATTTAGATGAGGTATGAATGAAAGTCCTTTGCATTTTTCTTGTTCTAAGAATCACTGGTCGCTTTTCGTCCTCAACGATAAAATTTAAATGGCTAGAATAAACTTAAATAAATATAAAAAGAGTTTAAATGGTAACAGAAGGCAAAAAAATCTGGTGTGATTTATCGCACAGCATATTTTTTTTGTCGGGATATACTGTATTTAGTTTCTCATAGGAATTTAATTTCAAACTTGATGACGAGTTCCATAAGTAAACAATACTTTCTCACTATATATTACATATATAGGCAAGAGAAATTTAAAAAAAGTCAATTTATTCAAAATTTCCATAGGCTCTGTGTATTTCAATTGTATTTTAAATGTTAATTGCTTGAAATAAACTATGGTTATTTTTCAAAATTTTAATATTGAGGTATGTTAATTTGATATGTGGATATTTCATACACAATAGAGAATATAAAATTTTATAGGAATTGGAAAAAAAAATTTTTTTTAAAGGTTCCAAAGGTGACCCGACCCCCTTGTGAATCGAATTAACATGCGAATCCCCATAGGGCCCTATGGAAGGAAGAGCCGGAAAATGAATTTGAAAAATCTGAAATACTACATCAGTAAAATGTACTTCAAACAATATTCACACAAAATTGTACTGATATACTTTTTAAAGAGCATCCAAAAAATAATTGATTTTTGAATTTTAATCAAAATCTTTGCAGTCAAATTTGAGAAAATCGAAAAAAAAATGAAAAAATACTTCAGTAAAATACTGGTACTTTTTGACCGATTTTATTAAAAAGCTTATTTCCATGCCTCATGGGGGGGGGGGGTGTTTAACTTAAATATAAAATTTCAACTATTAGTAGCTCATTTCCTTCATGCTTAAAATTGAACACACACAAACACACAGACAGACAGACAGACAAACCAATTTGCAGGACCCACTTTTTAGGACTCAGGGGACCTCAAAACATGTATTTCCATCAAAATAGAATAAAATTTTGCTGCTCCTATTATAATTTTTTTAAAATTATTTTTACTTTACTTTATAGTTAGTTACTTTATAGTCTTGCATTCATGTCAAAGATTCGATGTTGAAATTTTAATGAAAATACATGTTTTCAGTTCAAAATAGTCCTGCAAAATGGTCCAAAAAAGACCAAAATAAAGGAAGAAGAAAATGAGCTAATTGATTACAATTTTAAAATTTAAATTAGGTATCTATTTACCTGAAAAATAAGCTTTACGTAATAAAATCAGTCTGTCTTTAGTGCTGTACTTTTCCAGTATTTTTTTTTCTCAAAATTTAAAGTTATTGCAAATAAATCGCTAAAAACAAAAAATATATTTTAATAGACAGTATGAATTCATAATTTATTTATAAAGTATCAAATTTTGGGTGAGTGAACCACTTTTAATTAATTTGCAAATTTTTGTTAGAGATAACCTTTGCTACAATAAAAAAAAATTCGCAACTATTATCATATTTGCATTTTTTGCCAAGAATTTTATCATTTTTTTTTTCTTTCGATAGGAAATTATTATAAATGATGTTTTGATTTTAGGTGTAAAGTTTTAAATAAATTCCGATATAGAAAATATGTAAAATATTTGATCAGAGGCATCTGAGGCCTTTAATTTATAATCGTACAAGCTTATTTTTTTAAATAATTGTTTTATTAATTGGGAAGAGTTTTCTGAAAGACAGTGTAAATTAGACGGAGTTACATTTCGTTTAAACAAACTCATCTTTATGCGTCAATCAATGGGATAACGTAGACACGAATATCGCAGGCCGGATGATAGTACTTTGAAAGTAGTTTGTTTAATAAGCTTATTAGGCCTACTAATAGACTAAAATTATAGAGATTTTTTCAATTTTTAAATTCTTAAAAAAAAAATATTTGATAAAAAAATTTTGCTACATCCACCGAAGTTAAAGTTGGTTCTGAATAGATTTTCAAAAATTGTTAAAAATTGTATTTCCTCTCTTAAACTGTGAACCCTGAGCAATTAAGTAAAGCTTCATAAATTTCTCACTTTTTATTATAAGAAACGGGGAAGCCAGTGCCAATTATTTTTTCCCTCCAATTTTTTCTTTTGGAATTTAGAGAAATACAGGATTAATTTATAATAGACTATTAGTTAAATTTTTTAGATTTTAAAAATATTTACAGCAAAGTCTCGCATCCCAAAGGTCAATGGTTCACTTATCGATAAAATTTATTTCAAGTATAATTCGTAAGTTTACAATTAATTTAAATAAATATTGTCTGAATGAATAATAAATATATAGGGTAAGAGAAAGTAAAAAAGAAACTCCAAGCAAGCAACTATATGATAATTTTTAAACATTAAATTAAAAAGCAAGTGTATATGATCGCAATAGACATTAAAATATTTAAGAAAGTGAATAGTTAACAATATTTGTCCTGATGAAGGTCGTGATTGGCGACCGAAACGTCCCCGAATCGTCCTTCCCCTTATTTTATAGACAAAAGAGTTGAGGGGACTTCTTAACGAGACTTCCCTATTTTCAAAAAGGTATCTTTTTATAAAAATATCAATCAAATTGAAAAAAGTTAAATCTCTCTAAACTCATATTACTAATATTTATTTTTAAAAATTTTAAAAATAAAAATGCCGTGGGGCCTGGCGACGGGGTGGGGAGCCCCCCAACGTAAAAAAAGGGGGGGGAAATCGGGGGGGGGGCCCCAAAAGGGGGGAGCCCCGGGTTTATTTTATTTTTAAGGAGAAAGGGGAAAAAAAAAAAAAAATAAAACACTCGGTTATTTGTTTCAAGTTATTTATTGAATTTAAATCATTACTTAATATGAATTTCATGTTCTCTTCAAAAGTGATTTCCTAACACAACAGTGTCGACATTTCTGTCTTGATTTATAATCAATAAATAACTTGAAACAAATGACCGAGTGTTTTATTTTTATTTTTTAAATTTTAAAAATGTTTCAACGAGAACTTTTAAATATTATTTATTTTTCTAAACGTTCAAATTCACCTCATGGCAAAAAAAAAATTATCCAACTCTTTTGAGATGCCTCCTGAGGAAGGAAACGGAAACCCACCTCAGTATTATCCCCATGAAAGTTACTCCTTAGAGTAACCACAACCACTGAAGAAAGAGATACAGTCGTATTATAATAAATATTTTTATATGTATCACTAAATGTCAACAAATGCTTTTTTTTCCTGAAGATAGGAGCGAATTGGTGCTAAAACGTCAACGAAAATATATAAATTTTATTTGTTCGCTTGCAAAAATAACTTCGTTTTCTACACAAGCGCCTCAACTACTGCAAGTGAATTTATTATTTGACACTTTAACCACAAAACCACGAAAAAAAATATTTTAAAAATTTATTACAATTCTTATGATTTTTTTTTGATTGTTTATACTCGAGTTCCTTGGCTTTTTTTCTTCATTTTTTTTTTTGTATAATATATTGTGTTTATCTTCAATTCCAGATGGTGTGTATTTTTTATAACAAGTTTCTTCTCAACCACCTTCTTTTTTTTATCGTAATCTCTGAAGAATGATGATCCAATATATTTCCTTTCAAAAGATAGGATTAAATCCAATAGATTCATAAAATTTAAGAAAAGTATCTGAAGGGCTTTTTAAGAAGAAAAAAAAAAAAACGTTAACTTTATAAAATCGTATTGAGGTGAGATGATTTTATAAACGAAAAGCAAAAGGGATTCAATAATAATCCCTTTCAGTGTGAAAGATAGCATCAAAATGGATAAGGGACGTTTAACAAGTTTCCCATCCCTTAAAAACTCGAAATGGGGTGGAAATATTCCTTTACACAAGCGGGCGTCTCATAAAATTGATTTTCTCTTCTTCACTCAAATCCTTAATTGAAATAATCTCAAACTATTTTCTCTAATTCAAAAAAAGACATAAAATTGAGTAAAAAAAGGAGGAAAAAATTGATAAGATTCTAGCTTTATTGATCGTTTGTTCTTATCGGAATTCTCTCTTTTAGTCCGTTTCATTTTCATCGTGTTGGAAGAAAAGGTTTCTTTTTTTTCTCTCTTTTTTAAGACTTGAGGTCTTTCTTTCTTCCATTCCTCTTGTCCATGGGTTCCTTTATTGCGACTCCATGAGATAGTATTAATTGTAGCACCGTGTTATATTGTTTTATGGTATCAACTATAGGTAAAGTCCCATCCACTTAAAATGGACCAGCCATGATGTTGTTTTATTTATTATTATACTATTGACATCATTTAAATTAATTAATATTTCTTAATTAAAATATTAAAATGTGATAAAAGTAAGGCCAGAGATAAAATTACAAAAAAAATGATTTATTAATGTCTTCTTTCCTCTTCTCCCTTCAGTTGGATTACAAATTTTTTTAAAATACAAATTTAATAATAAAAAATTTTCGGCATTTTAGACTAGCATATTTAATTAAGTGAAGCGGTAGCCAATATATGAAAGGTAAAATACACTAGGTTATGTGTTTCAAGTTTATCTGTTTAATAAGTATTTCGACATTACTGTTATCATCAGAAGTGGTTTTCTAAAATGAGTACATCATGAGGTTATCTACATTAAATACCTGATACCTAATGATGACAGTAATGTCGAAATATGTATTAAGTATTAATTTTAATTAATAAAAAACCTTGAATCACATAACCTAGTGTATTTTATCTTTCATATTATATACATAATGTTTCAACTAGAGCTTATGGTAGAAATCTAGCCAATATAATAAATTAATAAAACTGGGTTGCTCTAGGAAATTGGAGAAAAAAATCAGCTAATCTTACAAAGAAAACAAACATTGTAGATATATTTAGACTGTATTTTATATGGGCTATGCAAAAATAGATTTGTAGTGGTCGGAGCGGACAAAATGTGACCGTCCACATGAAAAGGTACCATATATTCACTGGGCTCAGCCAGCTGAGGGGGGTCCAGGAGGTGAAGCCCCCCTATCTAGATGTGAAGCTTCGCATAATTAAGAAAAGGCGAGGGCACGCCGCGGGCGGACCCGAGCCAGTTGGGGCGAGTCCCCCGGCTAGACGCGTAGCCCGCCGAAGGCACGACCCTATTAGATCTTATTTTATTCATTTTTTTTATTCCTTATTTTAAAATTGTTATTATATGAAAATTTAAATACTGTAGTGGTTTGCTATTCGCTAATTAACTTATTGAAGCGTATATTCTTCAATTGTTTTATGTAGGCCTATATGGACCCTGTTATGCAATGGTGTGTCAAAAACCAAAAAATTCAAAATTGAGTTAAGCACGGAATATTGTTTTAAATGCTATAATTAATATTATTTTTTATGAAAAAATTCTTAAAAAAATTATATTTATTTTTATTTACAAAATTTAAAAAAAAAAAAATATATATAAATAAATAAAAAAAAAAAAAAAAAATATTTATTTATTACAACATCATTGGTCGTTTTCTCACCACCCCAAAACAAAAAAAAATATAATATGTAGTGGACTAATAAAAAAAAAAATCTCAATGTATTTTATCCATTGAAGAAAAGAAAAAAGGTTTCAATCAGTGAGTTGTTGACTCGAAAAAGTGCGGGTGTCTATATGTCCCAAAACTACCTATACTTGGCGGCCAGGGCGTTGTTTTCCTGGACCAATGTCTTTATAGAAAAAGATTCGACAGATCTCTCTGGTGAGATAGTCGAGAGAAAGAGAGAGGGAGGGACAAAAAGCCAGACTAAATAAAAAAGAAAAAAAAAAATTTCTCGAGCTTTTCACAAAAAACTACCACTTCGACCCCTCATAGAGCAGACCATGTTCCCTCTGGAGCGTTTTTTTTTTCTTCTTTTGCCCAACACAATACACACACTCACACATAAGATGCCCAACCCTATCGGCTCTTGACAATTCCAAGTTCCGATTTAACCACGTGGTAATTCTCCAACTCCTCACCTCCAATTTAGTCAAAGGATTCTGAACAACAAGTTAAACTTAAGTTAAGGGCAGTCGATCTGTGGCCTGTAATTGACTCTCAAAAGGCTTTGTGTCTCGCTTTGCTAGTTTTTTTTTTTCTCATACACTCACACACACACACTCACACACACATACTCTCTTCGATTATTTTTTGGAATTTTCTATCGTTGATTGAATCCTTCTCTAAAGGCCATCTCTTTCTTATTCTATCAAAATAAAAAAAAAAAAATTTAAAGTTAATAATTTTCAAATATCAATATTTTATAGATATAGAAAAAAATTCTATTCTAAAGAAAATTATACTTTAACATTTTTTTATTCAGAAATAAATAGCCTTAATCACAATTCAACTAATCTGTCACTAATTACTACTGATTAAATTTATTTTAATCGGTTTTTTGACACCATAGCTATTCATTTGTAAAATATGTTGAAAAATGCTCATTTTAATTCACCAATTTTTGATTTTCCATTATCTAATTCTTAATTTAATAGAAATTTATATTTGGCGAAGGTGTATAGCTGATAATAGGCTAACAATAAGTAGATGTATGGGTTTCTGATTTCCAATGAGCAAGCAGCTAATATTAGTTCAATTTATTGAAGTGCCAAGGCCGAAGTTTCGGTCAAGACAACACATGCTGACAATGGCTTGGCCCTGTGACCGAAACGTCGGCCTTGGCACTTCAATAAATAGGTAATTGAACTAATATTAGCTGCTTGCTCATTGGAAATCCAGAAATCTATATCTTAAGGTTGTTAAGTACCCCGTAAGTCATCTAAATTTTTTTTTAATAAAATGAAAAATTGAATGAATAAATTCATTATTATAATTTAGTTGTGACCTATCAAAATTTATAATTGGATTAAGCTAATAATTCAATTACCAAAAATAATAAATGAATGACTTTTGACTCAAGTATTTCTTTACAAAATTTGCATTTAACAGCTGATTATGTTGATCTTGTTCAGTTGTATTTTAATTATAATATTACAATGCAAATCATTTTAGACACAATGGGCGATTTGGGAGAAAAAATATCGTAAATTTAAAAAAAAATATGTATAATAAGTGAAAGCGTGGAACGCGATTTATTTTATGCGACGTTGCCGGACCTAACTCAATAATAATTTGACAATAAGATAAAATAAGACAAAATCCTCTTATTGTCAAATGTAACAGCCACTTCATCTCTTCAATCAATAATAATTTTACATCTTGAATTCAAATGTACCCTATTGACGGAAACTAAATATATCTCAACACAAAAAATCTAGTGCGACCAGTCGCACCAAAATTTTAAACAATTATTTTACAGAAATTTTATTTGCTGATTGCAATGTACAGTTTCGGCCATCTAGTGATTGGTAGTAGGGTGGACGGTAAACGGTTTACCGGTAAAACCGGTAAAAATTTTTTACCGAAAACGCGGTAACGAACCTCTAATTCGATAAAAACCGTTTTTTTTCGAAAGTCGGTAAAAACCTATTTTTTCGGGCGGTAAAAAATTTTGGTTCGGGTTCCGCGGCGGCAAAAAATTGGCGTCTCTAAAAAAGGAAAAATATTTTCCGGCCGGGGAAAAATTTTGGACCCGCAAAAAAAAATGTTTCGGCAAAAAATTGGCCTCTAAAAAAAAGGTAAAATATTTTTCGGACGGGAAAAAATTTTGGTTCGGCTGGGGAAAAAAATGTTTCGGCAAAAAATAGGAGTCTCTAAAAAAAAGACGTTTCGGCAAAAATTGGCTCTCTAAAAAAAAGGTAAAATATTTTCCCGGACGAGGAAAAATTTTGGCTCCGCTGGGGAAAAAAATGTTTCGGCAAAAAATCGGAGTCTCTAAAAAAAAAAGATGTTTCGGTAAAAAATTGGCTCTCTAAAAAAAGGTAAAATATTTTTCCGGCCGGAGAAAAATTTTAAAATTTTGGTTCCGCGAAAAAAAAAAAAATGTTTCGGCAAAAATTGGCTCTCTAAAAAAAAGGTAAAATATTTTTCGGCCTGGGAAAAATTTTGGTTCCGCAAAATCCGCGGGGGAAAAAATTTTACCGACTTTCGAGAAAAAACCGGTTTTTTCATTATCGAGGTCGGTAATGAAAATCCATTACCGTCCAGCCCTAATTGGTAGCCAATCCAAATGAAATATATTTTTGTCGCATGAGACGGGATACGAACCCTTGACCTTTGGTACCAGAAAGCTAATGCTCCAGCCCTGAGCCAGAGGTCAAGGGTGCTAGTAGAAAGTTAAATTCTTTAAAAAAAAAATACATAAAATATTTTCTACTAGTAAAAATAAAAAAAATAGGACAGAACAATGAGTGCATCTGGTTGATGATTGAATCCCAACGAAATATCAAGGCGCCTTTCTCAAATTCCTTTAGCAAGTTTATAATCCTGACTTAGGTATCCAACAAGGGTTAATTAACGTTTTATTTAATCGTTGATTAAATTTTGAGGAATTTTCTTACACAAGCCTCAAACTTGTTTTCCTTTTTTTTCCTTTATTTTTTTTTTGTAGAATTTTAACTTGAAATGAAAACATTAGAGCGAGAGAGCTTTTTTTTTTGTTTATCGAAATATCTGAATTTTATGTCTTTATTTCACCTCTTGGTCGCTCTTTCTCTGTTTTTTATTTGCTTTAACACGTTTTATCACCAAAAAGTTTATAGCTCCGCTTTTCGATTCAAAATAACACGCTGTTGTGAATTGAAGAGATGAGAGTGATTCTTGGACCAACGCCACCAGCATGGCGAGCGACTCTTCAGCCCATTCCCCTCGATCAAGATTAAGATATCCCATGTTAGGGCCTTAACTAAAGACTTTTTACATATTGTATAATCGAATGATTGATAGACAACACTTATTATCTCCGCTGAAAAAATACGTTTTTAATTTAAATTTCAAATTTTATATAATTAAATTTTATAAATAATGTTATCAATTGTCAACAGCAAGGAAATAACTTGTAATATATTACTTCAGAAAGGTCCAAACATACAACTTGAGTCATCCGACCATTAAACATGGTGGCTCTTGAAGCGTGAACTATTTGAATCAGTAGCAACGTCGTTCGTTTGATTATGCTAATGAGTCAGAAAGCGACTAATAGAAAAACGTCTAGTAATTAAGAGTTGCTGGACATGGAGCTGGAGTTTTGCCTTGGATTTATCTCAATGAAAGGCCTCCCCCCACCATTACTACTAGCCACGACATTCACATAAGATTCCTCGGAGGAAATGGTCCAGATGAGGTCATATAAGGAACAGAACATCATCTATCAGAATCCTGGGAAATGATTAATTAAAATATTAATCAAATTAAAATTAAAATAAACTTGAAAAAAAATTCATTAATGTTATATGAAGTGAAAAAAACAGCATGAATATCAAAAGAAACAAAAATTTCTTTAAAGCAGATCAATTAATGAGTTGATGTTGTTGTGAATTAAAAAAAAAAATTAACAAAAACAACATATATATATATACCTGGTACACTTTAGAAGAATTTCAAAATAACCATTAGCTAGTTTGACTTTTGGGTTGCCTACCTTCCAGCAACCAAATACGAATTAACAAATTTATGCGCTTGGTGAAAATTTTATTTTGAGTCTTCTTCTTCTATCATCGCCTTAATCCCGAGGGGTCGGCGGGAAAGGAGTCTGCGTAATGGGTTTTTATCGGAAGGAATAGAACAGGCCGGCCCGCCGCACGGTCTGATGCCTGTTGAAAATATAGAGAGACACGACATGTAAAGAACAGAAGGACTGTCAGTCCCAGCTCGGGTAGCTCGTGGTCGCCATCCACGTACCCACAAGATGTGGGCCCCTGAGCAATGAAAATTTTATTTTGAGTAATTAACTAAATTTAAACTAGGGCTGGTCGACATATTAGCGTTAGGAGGGGAGGGGTCTGGCCAAACCGTTACTAATTGTGACATAGGGGACCCGGGGGTTTATCTAAGTGTGACATAACAATTCAAAGTTGACTTTATAAAATTTGTTGAAAAAATAAAGGTCGAATGAGCGAGAAAAATTTATTTCTTTTGAATTGGTTACCAATCATTTGAAATAAATAAGGGTGGAGTATAAATGGCCTTAGATGCCGAAAAAGAACTTAAATTAAAAAAAAAAAAACTCGAAAGTTCTAATTGAAAAAGGGTTTGGAAAAAGGAAAAGTCATTATGTAGACCTATATATGAAAATTTATAAAATTAAATTAAAAAACACAAGATTATAAATTTCAAAGATTTCGTGATATTAAAAATTAACATTTAATCTGTCGAAATATGTATTAAATGATAATTTCTAATAAATCTTTGAAAATTATAATCTAGTGTCTTAATTTAATTTTGTAAATTATATCTAGTGTCTTTAATTTAATTCTATAAATTTTAATAATATATGAGAAAATTAAACTTGAACAAGTTCATTGATGTTATATAATTTTCTTTGATTTATAGTAATAATTTCCAAAATTCCATCAAAAAGTAAATTAAGTACCAAGACCATCTTAAGTTTGCTAAGTATTGGACGAAAAATTTATTCAATCATTTATTGGCTGTAACCTAAAAACGTATCGTGAGAGAAGTTGTAAATTATAGTTTTTTGTTTTTAAAAGAACTAGCCTGATCGTCTGCGTTTGGAGGGCTTCGTTTAAAGAAATTTCTCTAAGCAATTCATTCCCTTATTTAAGAGAAAGTTGAATAAAAAAAAAAAATTCTATCAAATACCACAAATTTTCGGTTGATATAAAAATATTTCCTGGAGATGTGAAAGAACATTAAGTTATAGAGGATGTGATGTGCACACTAAACGGAAATTTTTCGGGAGGGGTCTTAGCAACGGATAAGAGGAACAGCCACCAAGATCGTTGCACTGAAGCAATGTCAAGCATGACGGAACCTCGGGTAGGTGGCTCCAAGGAACCAGCGTGTGGAACGCCTTCTGTATATTATATATATCTAATATGAATATCAATATATACTAAGGGTATATACATGGCCTCAACAGCCGAGAGCCTGAAAGAGGAAGTTGGACTTCAAAATTAGAGGAGAATTCTAATTCAAAAGTTTGCCTGAAAGACTATCGCTAATTAGTCTAATGAACTCACAAGTTCAATGCCATATCTACTGTATAAAAGCTCTCCGTTTATTCCTAACTTGTGCTAATTATTCTTATTTCATTATCTTTTAAATCTATTTTTTTTTAAGTTCTCTTAACATTATCTCCTTCATCGAGATTTTCTCAAGTATTTTTTTCTCAAAGTACCGTATATCCGTTAACACCTTTATTTTCGTAGTTATTATTAATAAATACATAAACAATTCTTATCAATTTGTGAATTTATTTCAATCAATTCAGTCATTAGTGTCAGACCTGACAAGTTGTGGTTACTTCTGAGAGGTAACTTTCATGGGAATGATACTGAGGTGGATTCCCGTTTCCTTCCTCAGGAGGAGGCATCTCACAAAAAGTTGGATAATATTTTGCCATGAGGGGAACTCGAAGTTTTTTTCAACTCAGAATTTATAAGCTTAGCTGTTTTATCCTCTCGGCTAATCGCCTCCTGAATTTATTTAAATGCAATGGTGAATAAAGTTGTCGTTTTTGTTTTTCTTGAATAATCCAAGAAAGTAATCGTCTGGTACTTTTGATCCACCCACTCAGTCACAGCTCTGACTCTTGGGCTTCTTGATATGTTTTTTAAACCTCAAGCTTATTAAAAAAAAAAAAAGATTGATAATTATAAAATATAAGTTTTGATTTACAACATAAATAATGCTGTGAGGGTATTAACTTTATTTAATTAAAATGTTTTTGTGAGGCTTGAATGGTGTCTTATGTTAATGGAAAATAGACTAGGGCAACATGAAAAAGATACCCGAATAGCTGGCTGGCCTTTTCGAGAGCTTTATCATATCCACTTTAAAAAGTAGATGCTCTTGTTCTTATGGACTTCCTTGATTTTGATAGAGCAGATAAAATCCGAGATGTCGTCCAACTAAATGTTTATTCCTGAATTTTTTATGTGGTTTAGGGAGGGACCAATGCAAATGCAATATAATCATGCAAAAATATTGACCAGAAATCCTAACGGCTTATTCAAAATTCTATTTTTTTAAGCATCTATAAAATAAAGTCATTGATCATTAAATCAATTAAGAATGGAGTGGAGGCCGATGACCAAGATCATCAACATTGAACTTTACAATTGTTTGTAATATCGAATTGCAGCGTCATTAATTCGTAAATTCCATCAATTTTATACGAAATCTAATATATCTCTTAAATGTTTTATTAGAGATTGCTTAATCTTTCTTAATTTTATTTTATTGGACCATTTTATTATACATTTAATATTCTTGGCAAATATTTATCATGTGTTTTTATCTTATTTTGAAATCATGACAAACCAGTTCAAGTTGAACAGATTTTTTTTTTTTATAATAAGTTAATTTTTAATTTTCAAGATAGAATCTCTCTTATTAAAAAACATTTTAAAAGAAAATTATAAAAATTGTAAATCACAAAAATATTCGGGCTAATTTATGCGAATTACTTTTCAGTGTGATCCACACTTATTAACTTAAGGTGGTCCTTTATACCCTACTTCTTTTTCGGGAACAGATTATTCCTTTTAAAACTTCTTTGGAAGGCAAAATTGGAATTTGATTTGCGTGAAGGAAATTAGATTTTACCATTGAAGGGGTCGGCTGCAGATAGTGCTAAACAGTAACAAACAAACTTTTCTATTGGTGTTCTGTTTGTTTTAAAATTTAAATATCTCAGAAGTACAGTATATATTTGTGGGTTAGCACTATCTGCTCCCGACCCCTTCAATTATTCATAAAAGAGAAAGAGAAACATAATTTTGGCACCAAGATTGTTACTGTTAAATAATGCCAATTCATTGCACAGCTGAATTTCGGATGGGGGTCTCGTGTGGAACATGCTACGGCTGCCATAGGTGTTAATTAAATAAAATAAAACCCTAATGGCCTTTGGAATTGAAAAGGGAAATTTAAATTAAAAAAAATAAAAAAAAAATTAGGTGTTGGCTGTGTCTTCTACACAGCCGGTGGCTTTTTAACGTGACAACGTCTTTTGCTTGATTTCAAAAAAATTTTTTTTTTACCTATATTGAAATATAAAGAGAGAAAGTATTGTTTTTATTTTTTTTTTTACTAGTAGTTTGTTTTCATAAATAAACATGTTCAAACATTTTCATTGAAACAATATATGACAGGTGTGGCCAAACTTTTATCCATTAAGGGCGACATATGCTTAAAAAATGAGGTTTTTCGAGAAAAAAAACCAATTTTGGAGTTAATTACTCGGGATTTTTTTATTTATTCTATTAGAGGTTATCTTTCTGCACCAAATGACATCTCATTTAGTCTGATCTGATTAGCCGTTCGGAATCTACAGGGGTTTAAAATTTCGAAAAACGAAATCCCGCCGAGTGCTCTCATGCGGTAAAATGACCTCATATCAAAAAAAAGAAAAAAAAGCCCTCGGGGTATTGAACCACTCTTTCTAAAACTATATTTAGATTTAATGTAGCTTTTATGGTCAAGTAGCTAGGCGTTGCACAATTAGGGCTATTTTTCGATATTTTTTTGCCTAAAAAATGAGGTTTTTCGAGAAAGAAAACCAATTTTGGAGTTAATTACTCGGGATTTTTTTTATTTATTCTATTAGAGGTTATCATTCTGCACCAAATGACATCTCATGTAGTCAGATCTGATTAGCCGTTCGGAATCTACAGGGGGTTTAAAATTTCGAAAAACGAAATCCCGCCGAGTGCTCTCATGCGGTAAAATGACCTCATATCAAAAAAAAGAAAAAAAGCCCTGGGGGTATTGAACCACTCTTTCTAAAACTATATTTAGCTTTAATGTAGCTTTTATGGTCAAGTCGCTATGCGTTGCACAAGTAGGGCTATTTTTCGATATTTTTTTGCCTAAAAAATGAGGTTTTTCGAGAAAAAAAACCAATTTTGGAGTTAATTACTCGGGATTTTTTTATTTATTCTATTAGAGGTTATCATTCTGCACCAAATGACATCTCATGTAGTCAGATCTGATTAGCCGTTCGGAATCTACAGGGGTTTAAAATTTCGAAAAACGAAATCCCGCCGAGTGCTCTCATGCGGTAAAATGACGTCCTATCAAAAAAAAGAAAAAATAACCTCTGGGCATTGGATCACTCTTTCTAAAACTATATTTAGATTTAATGTAGCTTTTATGGTCAAGTCGCTATGCGTTGCACAATTAGGGCTATTTTTCGATATTTTTTTGCCTAAAAAATGAGGTTTTTCGAGAAAAAAACCAATTTTGGAGTTAATTACTCGGGATTTTTTTATTTATTCTATTAGAGGTTTTCTTTCTGCACCAAATGACATCCCATTTAGTCTGATCTGATTAGCCGTTCAGAATCTACAGGGGTTTAAACTTTCAAATTTTAATTTACCGCAGCGCGGTAAAATAAAATGATAGGAAAAAAATAAATGGTGAAATCTTTAGCTGAAAACTCATTCTTTCTAACCGTATATTTGTCATAATTATACCTCTTAAGACAGAGGAGTTATTCAAGCCAATAAACTTTTTCGTGCAAGCCCCTCTAACATGCCACTATAGACACATGATTTGTAAGACGTTGTCACGTCAAAAGTACTAGACTATATTTAAAAAGTAAAAATGCGTATAATATTGATCCCAAAATATTGAATCGAATTTTGATTTGTAAAATTGTTTTAACTCTGAGCTGTAGCGCAGAGGTAGAGATTTCGTCTCTTGTGTTCCCCAAACAGGGCGATGCAATTTTTAAAAATTTATATAGGCTGATAATTAATTTAGAAAAATAAAGGCGAGGCCAAATCCCTCAGATATAGAAAATACTCTAAATAAAATTTCAAATCAACGAATCTGTATGATATTGGGAAAAAATTTCCCGCAACGTGGCAAAAATTTCGTGGAGGGGGGAAAAAATTTTTTGGAGGGGGACAAAAATTTCGTTTTTCTAGGGTGAAAAAAAAGGAAGGATGCCCCTAGTGTGTAAGCTTAATGTTATTCCCGACCCAATGGTGCATTGGGGTGCTGTGGACTTCAAAAGGTTGGGAAACACTGAACTAAAGGTTAATAAAATTAAAAAAAATGGAATTTAATTTCTATATCTTTTACACACAAAGAGTTGGGGAACTTATTTAAGTGTTCGTCATTGATTGTAAGAAATCATAAATTCACATCAGTAAAAAAAAATAAAAGGTGAGATACAGTATTAGACAGTATTTTAGCGAGAGATCGTATTTTATAGTTTATATTCTTGTCAATAGAAAATAAGTAAAAGATTTTTTATAATTTTCATTAAAAATCACTATTTCAAAAAAAAAATTTTTTTTAACAAATAAATTTCAAGTCAAGTAAGAACTCTTTTTTTTTTTTATTATTAATTTTTACTATTTATGACATTATAAACCAAATCCTAATTTAAAATTCATTATGCAAATCACCTTAATTACATCTTTATTTATTGATTTCTTTAAAAAAAAAAGTTAAATCCATATTTTTTCTCATTTTTTTTTTACATTAAAAACTGCTATTTTAATTTATTTTGATTTATCACCGATCCGCCTAATAAGTGAAGTAATCTCAGCTGAGATGATATCAAGAATCCTAAGGATTTTTTTCTCATCCCTCCTCTTCTCTTTTCCCTTCTCATCGCCACTAGCGAGACTATACACATAATAAATCAACTTTTCCTGTTTACAGAAACCTTCTTACGCATTTTTACTTAATATGGGCGTGTCTGATTTGATTTATCGTTTTTATAAAAAAAATAAAAATACCTTTTTTTTGTGAAGAAATTTTTTTTTTATAATAAATATGTATGTTTGAAAAAAAAGAGTTTCCAAAATCGGCCAAATTTATGACCGTGTCCATTTGAATATAGAAAAAGTCGACAATATGTAATTATGAATGAAGGAGAGGGGATAGAGATGATGGAGAAGAGCACTGACCTCAAATCCAGATAAATGTACTATTATGAAATTAGTTTACTATACATACACACGTATTGGCGTTGTATATAACAGAGCTAGGAATAAATACTTCAAATGAGGGCGGATTCAATAGCCTGCTCACAAATCTCTGATTCTAATCTAAATTGTAATTGAATATGGTCGCTGCTTCTTCAATGTTCTACTGAACATTTTTCTTTATTTATTATCAGGGCTGTGCAGAACAACGAAGCCTCAGGCACTTCATACTAACGGCGGCTTTATTATAATTTAAAAATTATTTAAATTCTTAATAAACTAAAGACAGAGAAAATTTTTTTCATAAAATAAAAGACCACCGAAATTTCACTTCTCTAGGGTTTAGTATAAATTCACACAAAAATTCAAGTTTGTCCCTAGCTCCTCGGCGTGGTATTGGGAAGAAGCGTTTCAGGACATGAATCAAACTAGCTTTACTGAAGTTTCACTTCAAAAAACGATTACGAAAAATATTGTGTGAGTTATGTCCATTTTCATAAGTTGGATATATTTTTTTGAAATATGATCCTATTTATTTGAATTGATTGGAAGCCAATTCAATTGGAATAAGTCCTTACCCTTAGCATATGAGGCGAATACTCAAGAACTCTGTTAAGGCCTAGGAACCATGGGCGTAGCGTAATGATAAATTTTATTTCTTAAGGCTAACAAAACCAGAGGGGAAAAAATAGAGTAGAGAATTTGTTGTATATATCATAGAGTTGGGGATTAGTATAGAAGGATTTCGATAATTCGGCAATATGCAAAGATTTTCAAAATTTTTTATAAAGTCCTTCTTGTAATCTCTTTGTGCATTTTGTATCTTTTCCCTCACGTGTCACTCACTTTATATGGAGGGTTTGGTTTCTCAGTCTATTGACATCAGTCAATGACGTGTCTTTCTCTTGCCTTTAAGGGGTAGTAGCAAACTCATACAATATAAAAAGTATCCTTTTACATCGGATTAGTGGTAATATAAAAACAAGGGTCGGGAATATTTTACAAATGAAGCTTATTGAGTCAAACTTTCCAAGGAATAGATATGAATATATGATATAAAAAGACCTAAAATTAATTGGGCCTACATATTTAAGCAAGTATTTTAAATATAAAATAATAATTATAAGAAATATTAGTTTCTTCTGGTCACTTTAGAACTACTTTGTGTGTCCCTGGTGCGGGTGTGTGGATCCCTCGATCATTTTTAATCATTTTTGCTCCGGTAGATCAAGGCAATGACGACAGCCCCCTCGGCTTCATAAAAAAGTATTAGCACAATACCTCAACCTTGTGGAAATGTGAAGAGAAGAAATAAATAATAACGAGAGTGAAACATTCGAAACAAAAAATATCAATATTTCCCATATTTGGTCCTGCTAAATATACTCTAGTAAAATTATTTTGTAAACAACGAAGACGAGCAGATGAAGAAAATTTTTCTGCTACCAATTAATTTAAAAATAATACGGACGGGGCTAAATGACGTCAGAAATCTAAAAGAACCTTAAAAATGAAACAACGAATTATCCCTTAATTAAATCTAGAAAACGAAAACTTGTATGCTGAACTCATATTTAGTCGTATAATCTTTAAAAATAACTAGTGCCCCTTTGGATCAGTAAACAGTCATTGAAGAATTTTAATATTTGGTAGTTTAGAATAATACCAAAAGAATCCATTGCTAAAATGCAGCATCATCAATTGTGTTTCATGCTCTTTGATGGCGCAGATGGAGAGAGATCATGGAGAAAAAATTATGTATATTAAATATTTCTGGCATTTATTAATATAAGATTATAATAAAACAAATTGATATTTAATTTAATAAATACGATAATAATTTATTTATTTATCTAATTAATATAAATTATAAATCTGATCGATTTTTTTAATTAAGACAGCCTAACTTTATTATAAGTTCACTTTGAAAGCGACTCTTTTTTCAACATCTCAGATTAAACGATGTCGTGAAGAATGATTAATGAAAATAAGTTCAAGCCTCCATGCCTGTGGGGCAATGTCCAAACTCGGAGTCGAACCAGGGGCCTGCTAAAATACCAAAGGGATCTCCCCCCCTCCCTCCCTCCCCATCTCTCTCTCTCTCTATTTGACTGATAAATTGAAAATAAATCTAAAATATGATCTCCATCTTAAAAAATCTAAGCGGATTGGGTTTCTATCAATTTCATTTAATTTTTCATTCGTACAACTAGGGTGAAGAACTTTCCTTTTTATAAATTAATTAGCCGATGTAATTCGTTTTTTGGATTATTAGAGTTATATTATTTGAATATTCTAAGGTTGTGTTTTCATTGAGATCAAAAATAATTTCAATCAAAATTCTGAACAAAAGTAGAAGAGAATAAATATTTTTAAATAAAAGAAATAGAAAAAAATCCATTGAGACAATAGAGTTTTTACAAAGGCCGGTTATAAGTGTTTAATTTTACTTTCTCTTACCTATACCAGTTAATACATAGAGAGAAAGTATTGAATTCGTCAAAAAAATCGGTGTCGAAATTTTTATACTAAAAATGTTTAATTAACTTTATCGAAGTTTAATTATAATATCTGATTGTCAAAAGCTATTGAAACTTCCCCCAATTTATTTATTTTTAATATTTTATTATTGAATTCATAATGTTATCCTAAGTAGAATACAGCCAAAAGGGCAAAAATAAATTTAAAAAAAAAAGTAGAAGACCAAGAAAAGTAAAAAACTACTTCATGTTCTACTGGTCTATATTAAA